>LGRX02030760.1:0-24689 GCA_001247695.2 Cymbomonas tetramitiformis | reverse complement strand
AATACAGTAAGAAAACCGGAGATTTGGGACCAGCCAGCAATATTCGCCAACTTGGATGCCCATCCCCCCTCCCCCCCCCGCCAGCGCCAGCGTCCTATGAAAATCGTAAGAATAGTGGGTCATGTTTTTTTCAATCAGCCAACGATTTTCTTAAATTTTCAGTGATAAACCCGTGAAAATGCGACATTTTGAAAAAAATTCCGCCTGCGGCGCACCAATAAGAAATATGGCGCCAGCGCCCATATTTCTTATCACCCCATATTTCATAGCTCAAAAAAGCCAGCCAGCAATATTCACCAAATCGGGTACCCCCCCCCCCCCAACAAAGCTGGCTACTTTCTTATTGGCGGGTTTTCTTATTACTGAGTGATTACTGTACTTGGAGCATCGGCACCGCCTGAGGCACCGCATGAGGTTGCTGCTGAGGGCTTTGCTGCTGGGGGGGGAGGGTAGGTGGTGCCTCCGCTGTCGGCGCGCTGGGCGCATCTTCCCCTGGGCTTGCCATGAAGTCCGCCACTTGGCGCTCCAAGGCCCGCTGCTGGCGTTCCTCAGCCAGCTTCAGCTGCTGGGTGAAGTGCGCCTCCTGCTGCTTCAGCATCTTCTGGCTCGCCTCCTCCTGCCTCGCTAACACCGCCGTTAGCTCCTCCCCCGTGATTCCCCTCACCGATGGGGCCGCCTCGGTAACCTCCGACAGAGCGACAAGCGGTTGAGGGGGGGCCACCGTGCGGGCTGACGACGCCGGCGCCGCGCCCCTCGTTGACGCACGCCCCATGCTTCCGCTGCCAGCAGAGGATCTCCTCCTTTTTGACCCTTTGCTGAAGTTTGCGGGCCACCGCCACCCGAGCTCAAGCCCCTACCAACCTTACCCGCCGGCTGCTGCCGTATCCGCGGGAGGCTCAACCTCTTCGGCGGGTTTCCCTGGGAGTTGGCTCCCGCGAGTTGGCTCCTCAACTTCTTCCTCGGTGGGGTGCCGGCGGTATCCACGTCCTCGCCCTCGTCCTCCGCCGGGACGGCAATCGCCGACGCACCACCCTGCGGCTCTGCATTCGCACCCCCTCCCCACCGAGCAAGCATGTCCACGAAGACGTAGTCATCTTGCGTGTACTTCGGCGAGGAGAAGATGTCACCCTGAAGATCCTTTGCCGTCAATTGCCTCACGATCGGAGGCAAAGAGACACCTGTGAAGAGCCCACAATCGGACGTCGAGCTTGTCAAAAAGAAATTGGGGGCTACCACTTGGACAAAAGCAATTTCACCGCAAGCATGCTCAGCACCCCCCGCAAGAGTACCGATTCACACAAACAAAGAGAATGCCGTACCGTTCTCCAAGCCGTAGTGCTTGTGCAGGTTGATGAGCTTCGGGAAGAAGATTCTCGCGCACTCGTACACAATGTCCGACCCCTCTTCAGTCTTGAAGTGGGCGGCACCACGGGCCTTATCCATGCTCCCCTGGTTGAGCCGGTTCATCCTGAAGATGTGCGTAAGGTGCGGGGTGGCGTATCTGCCGTGGATTGGCCCACCGCATATGGTGAACCACCCACGGTCTTTCACGTGCAAGATCGTCCCCGCAATATACGCGCCCTTGTGCCCTTGGTGATACACGACGGATCCCCTCTCGAAACGCCCCTTGGACTTTTCCGTGTACCCCTCCTTCCCATGTACCCCATCCCCCGCCACGTACACCACCGGTGCTAACTGTGGCAGATCACGGTGATGCACCCAACGGGGATAAAAAACAACACGTTGCTCCAACGTGGCCTTCGCCCACCCCGGCCAATCCGCGGCAGCGGGCGCCTCCACGACCACCTCCGCCGGTGCGGGCTCTCCCGCCGCGGGGCTCCCCGTGATTGGGGGCGGAGCGACTACCACCTCCGCCGGTGCGGGCTCTCCCGCCGCGGGACCCTTTGTGATTGCGGCATCCTCCACCACCACCTCCGCAGGTGCGGGCTCTCCCGCCGCGGGGCTCCCCGTGATTGGGGGCGGAGCCAACACCACCTCCGCCGGTGCGGGCTATCCCGCCGCGGGACCCTTTGCGATTGCGGCATCCTCCACGACCACCTCCGCAGGTGCGGGCTCTCCCGCCGCGGGGCTCCCCGTGATTGGGGGCGGAGCCAACACCACCTCCGCCGGTGCGGGCTCTCCCGCCGCGAGAACCTCCGTGCTCGTGGGGGCGGGAGCGTCCGCGGGTTGCTCCGCTCCCGACGGCGCTTCCACATCCCCCTCACCAACCTCGGGGGGTGTGGCCGCTTCAAGGGGCGGTGGCCACGGCAAACTCTGCTGGGACGCGCCTGCCAGCAGCAGGGCGCCCGCTTGCGAGGTTGGGTAGACCGTGCGCTTCGCCATGCACTCCGGTCTACCACAGTTGTTCGGCTCTTCAATGCCTTTGGCTACAAGGCACACGTTGTGGTAGCTCGCACCGCAGTGCGAGCACTTGTGCACTCCACGTCCATCGTCTTGCTCGCAGATGAATCAGCAGACTTCAGGTGCTGGCGGTGGGGGTGAGGGCGGAGGAGGCACGTCGAGCCCACCTAATTCATACCACACCAAAACCATGCGCGTTTACACAAGCAGGGTTTCGGGCATTATCCATACGCATGACTATAGGTTCTACCAACATGTGATTCGAAAAGGTGCTCACCATCTTCTTGCCCTGTATAGCATCTATCGTATGCTATTGTCAGGGCATGATCGAAAGCATTCCAATCTAATGCTTTCCTCACGGCGGTCTTCGGACCTGGCAGCTCCCCCAGTCGTTTCGTCGCCTCCATGTCGTGCATGTTCACGACAGGGGGCTCCTGTGCCCGGAGGCACAGCGTGAGCCGATATGCATATGCGTCCGTATGTGTGTCATCGGGGGTAATCTGGGATTGGCACGATGACAGTGAAATTGGGCTTGAAATCACGATGAGAATGAATACCAGATGTCCGGGGTATGACAGTATGACACTATGACAGTATGACAGTATGACACTATAGTAGTATGACAGTACTGTGGGGGGTGTCATCGTGGAACTCAGTCAGACCCTCGAAGAATGGTCAGATTCGCATCAGGGTTGAAAAGACAATGAAATCGAATATCAGATATTAAGGTTATGACAGTATGACAGTATGACGCTATGACAGTATGACAGTATGACAGTACAGTAGTATGACAGTACTGTGGGGCGGTCATCGTGTCAGTCTGTTGGCATAACATCTGAATCGAGAATGACGAATCGGAATTAGAAATGAGATCGGATCGAGAACTGAACGTTGAGCCGAAGTGTGACATCGGCTCTCGAGTGGTTGACCCTGCAACCTGAGTGACGAGTGAATAAGTAGAGCACTTGAGAAGTGTTTAGCCTTGAGAACTCGGAACCGAATTATCGTTTGTACCTCAATCTGGCCCTGATCCAGTATATTATAAAAATCCGAATTGTGTACCTTTGCACGTTCAATCAAAAACATATCTCCGAGCATCTGTCGTCGTGCCCCTGGCACATTTGGTATCAGCGTGCTGCGATTTCGCCTCTGCGCAACTCGCCCACGGGCCTATTGAAGCTTTCGTTGTGATACAGGGGGAGAGCTGTACTTCCGGCTATCTGTGCGCAATTTTAGCCTCCGTAAGTACATTTTTTTTCGTATACAACGGCCGTATCCTCTGGAAAACATCTCCAAAACTTCATATTTTTGCTCCTTAACACTGGGGGCTCAAACTGGCTCAGAAACCCAAGCATTCGTTTTCCGATCTTAAACCCGAAGTCCGTCCCAGGCCACAAACGACCGTCAGGGAGCACCCTAAAGGGTTTCCCCGGTCTACAGTAGCCAAGAAAACGATATAGCTCACCTTTCAGAGCCCCAAAAAGGCGAAAAACCGCCCAAGACAGCCAAAAATAGCCGTTTTTGACAGTTTCCAGCCTACCCCAAAACCTCTCCCAGTAGCCCCCACCACCGAAAAACCCCTCTTTAGACCCCATAGAACAGCCTAGAAACCCCCGATACCGCCCTCACGGCCATCAGCAGCGGGGAAAGCTCCACCAAAAGGCGCTTTCAGCAGTTCTGGGACGTTTCTGGCAGCCCTTCAGCACCTCCTGGTATCTTCCAGCAGCGCACTGACTGGGGCTTTTCTTGGGACCTGCGGAGTACAGATACCGTCTGGGACCTCACTGGACCCTCATATTGGACCTGACACCTCCTTTTTCACTGTTGCTTGACTCTTGCCCGCGCGCCTAGGCACTCAAAAATCGTGTCGCGGAGCCCTGGCCAAATTTTGAGTTCGCTGGTGTATGGCAGTACCCCCTTCGCCAGAAGAATACAGAAGAGCGTGGTGGAAGCAAGGACCTACCAAGTGGGTATTCCCTCCAGACCCTACCTACCCACCAGCAGGCGCTTTCTGGCAGAGCGGTCCTTGGAGCGGTCCTCCTTCCCCCTCTTCCTCTGACGACGAAGAGGAGAACAGCGACTGAGCGCCTGGACATAGTCAGGCTGGCTATCCCACCAGTACATCACGATTTCGTGTGGCTTCAGATTGGAAACCTTCTCTTCCGCTACCCGAACTCCCAAGACCTAACAGTCTTCCCCGCGCTCCCTGGTTCATATCCAGTGCAAGGAATCGAAGAGTGGCCTTGGGTCCCCCCATCTCCCCCTGGAAGTCCCGCTCCTTCGCCTCCAGCGAGTGACATCGACGAGGACGAGACTGATTAAATAAAAAAGGCGAGCACTCACTACTTTTGCTCACCTGTGGCTATTGCCACACCCAGTCTTTGAACTCAACCAGCTCAGCAGTCAGAATGTCACAGCAGACATCAGAGGCATTTCCCAGCATGAGTGTCAGCGCAGAGCAGCTACACCACACTCTGTTCTCTCCCATGACCTTCCCATCGCCCACCGCATACGCTTCCGCTCACCCCATTCCACATCCGGGCACCACCATGCCCTACACAGCGGTGCCCCGCCCTTATACTATGCCGGATGGCACCCCCGCACAAGCTGTATGGAACGGCGTCAATTGGGTATTGCCCCAATCAGCGCCCCTCGCTGGGGGAGTATCACCAGTGCCGTTCACACTGGGAACCCATCACCCCGTGGGCGCATATCCCACACCGTTCCAACAACAGCTACAGCAACAGCAGCAGTGGCTCGCGTACCAGCAGCAGCAACAGCAGTGGCTTCAGCAGCAGCCGCTGGAACCGATGCAGCAGCAGTTACAGCAGCAGCAGTTACAACAGCAGCAGTTACAGCAGCAACAGCAGCCGCAGCCGCCACAACAGCCGCAGCATCGACCACAGCAGCCCCATCAGCTGGCACCAACCACCTCCGCGCTTCATGACTCAGGCGCGGATCTCTCATCGCTGCAGCACTTCATCAGCATCGGCGCCGCGGCCCTGCCGGACCCTCTGCAGGTACCCCTTGACAGCGGAGTTCAGCAGAACGTCTTGGGCGGTACCCAGCTCTTGGTGCGTCACCTTCCCGCGGTGGCGACAACCTCAGAGACTCGCCGGCGTCGGCGTTCCCGAAGGGCATCTTCGGGCCCTGCGACACATGGCAAACATCTTCCAGGCCCAAGCCACGCACCTGATCACTCTGACCCCGACTCCGGCACGGACATCAGCCGCACCAGCACGGGGACCAGAGGCAGCCGAAGCACGCAGGCACGGGCTGAGCGCAGGCGGAGGGCCGCCCACAGGTCCGGCTCCGACTCGGACGCGAGCGGCCGAAGTGAACACATTCGCAGAGAAGTCCTGGCGGCAGTACAGGCCCTGGACATCTCCGCGGTGCTCTCGAGAGGACTCGCGCTGCCTGGCGCGACGGCATCGACAGGAGCCTCCCCACCAGGCGACCCTCAGGGCAGCGCACAGGGCCTGACGGCGGACCATCTACACGAGGCAGACGCCGCCGCCAGCGTGACCCCTCCAGTGCCTCAGACCGCCGCTGAGACCGCTCCCGCCGAACCTCCCACTCAGGGCCGGCCAAATCCCCATAACATGATGGTGGCCCGCCGGCGGCAGTCGATGGAGACGGTGGTGCACGGCGGTGGCAACCCCGACTCAGAGCCCAGAGACTCCAGTCCAAGCGACTCGCCACCAGGCCCCCCTAGCTAGTGATCCACCTCAGGATCCCCCTGACGATCCCGCACCAGAGCCCTCCTACCCTCAGTACCCAGAGGTCAGAGCCCTCTTCGTCACCCACGATGGTGGGTCATTGTGGGTGCACCAGTCAGCTGGGGTGCGAGGCGCGGCAACCGTCTCCCTACCATGGGACGAACGCCGCCGGGCTGGGGTGCAGGGCGACGCCATCTTGTTCAGGATCATGCACCTGCTGGGAGCGCCGCTGACTGCATATGCGCGCATGGGGGGCCGGCTACACCATGCACCCCTACCCCTTACCAACCCTCGTGTGGAGACCTGGGTCCTCATGGTCGACCGCGAGGTCATGGATATGGCAATGGGGGACCCAGCCGCGGCCAATGTGCGGTCTACCAGCATGGGGCAGCCAGTGTGGGAGTGGATCCCTGCTACTGCGCGGGAGTCGGAGATGCAGAACTTCGATCAGGACGGGCTCGCCGCGTGGTCGGAGGTCAGCAACTCCGATTGGTACCGGAGCATGAGCGTGGTGGCCGCACAACCATCCACACCCCTGCCCTTCCATACACCTCTCCCACTCCCCGCACCACCATCAGCCCCTACATTACCGCCCACTCCGACCGCAGTCCCCACAAATCCCGCGCCTGCGCCTCCGCCCGCGCATGCCCCGGGACCACCACCTCCTGCCCGTTTCCCCCATTCCGCCGCCGCAAACCCCGTTCACTCTGCCGCTGCCGCGAACCCCGTTCACTCTGCCGCCGCTGCGAACCCCGTGCTCTCTCCCAGCGCCACCCCCTTTGTTCCGGGCATCGTCCGTCTGCCGCAGGGCACTAACCTGCGAGCATCTCCAGACGAGGTCCGCCTGGAGCACAAGACCAAAGAGATGGTGCTAAAGCTGGTCAAGAGCGTCACCAGGTTCCCCCGCTCCGCGTCCGACACAAAATCGGCCGACAAGGAGGGCCTCCTGCCGCAGTTGGAGCACTACTCCAACATGGTGCGGAAGGTATTCCAGGAGGCCATCGTGATCGAAGCACTGACCACTCCCAGTTGTACGCCATCAGTATCAGCGTACCAGGCGAGTGTGTCAAGCCTTCTTTGGAGCTTCAAGGAGTACACTCTTCAAGACCAGCAGAGAAAGTTCTTGGAGCGCGCGGCGGGGACCTTTGGGTCCGAGCAAGCTTGGCACCAACGCTACGGGGAGCTGGACGTGTTCTTCAGCGATCTGGCAGTGTGCTCTCTGACGCAGGCCTACCTGGAGAACGCACACGGCGAGGCCATTGCCCTGTGTGAAGCAGGCGGTGAACGAAACCGCGGCGGAGTATTTCTCGCGACTGGAGACTCGCATGGCCTCCGTCAACTTCCTGGCCGGCAGAGTCCCCAATTGCGTGGAGATGACCAACCTGTCGATGCTCTCTACGTACCGCCGGGGGCTGAAATATGCACCCAAGGTGATGCGGCGCCTGAGAGCCATCCACTTGGATGTCTCCAAACCAGAAGAGTGGGAGAGGAAGGCCGTCGCTGACGACATCCCAGGCACCCACAACGCCTTGTTGAAGATTCGGGAAGTTGCTGAGGAGGTGGAGAGTAACATTGACACGGAGGCGGCTCAGAGGCGCTCTCAAGACCGTCCTCCCCGTGCTGTTTCCTTCGCTAACCCACCACCTCGCACCCCCTTCTACAGGCGTACCCCCTCTTCGAGCCGCCCGGCTCTTGCCATGCTGGAGAATGGGCCTGCCACCACCGTCGCCGCGGCAGTGACCCCCTTGCCACCACCACCTGGCCTCTCCCGCCCCGACGCTCCGAAAGTCCGCCGGTGCTTCGCCTGCGGCTCTGCGGAGCACATCGTCCGTAACTGTACGGACGAGGCTAAACTCAAGGAGTGGAGGGCCAATGCACCCGCTCGACTGGCGAACTCCCCTGGGTTTGTAGCCGCCGTCGTTTGGGCCATTGAGCAGCAGGAGGACATCTCCTCGGTGGATGGCGTCCCAGAGGAGTTCTCCGAGGAGGTCTTGGCTCTTGCTACCTGTGAGGACGAGCAGAGCTACCAGACCCTGGCGGCCCTTGCGGGCATCGAGCTTGTGGAGGGTGACGGCCTTCCCCCGGTGGAGAGCGATGAATGACTGGCCGGCGGCCAGCCCCAGACCCTGCCCTTCGAGGAAGTGAGGTCTTGCCCTGATGATCAGACCCTCTCCGCCCTGGAGAAGCGGTCAGAACCAGTGGAACCCCGACGCGCCCGAGGACGCAGAGATCCTTGGTGGCTATTACCCTTCGGGTGGCTTAAGCCACCCTAACAGCGATTTAGGGTGGCTTAAGCCACCTTAACGTTTTCAATTATTGCGGGAGCTATCGGTACCGGAAACTAGATTTCTTTAGCTCAAAATGACGGCGACAATGTCTTCTTTTAGACACTATATGCACTATTCGGCGAGCCCAAGTTCCCGGTGAGCAATTTTGGGAAGTATCCAAGAGGGTGCAACATTTAGTGAATTTTGAGCGATTTATTCCGGTTTTTGCATACCCATGCTACTTCAACCGAGATTTTGAGGGTCAAGATGACCTCGGATCAAACTTTTGGCAACGCACTGCAGAAAGAGCAGCTCGAGATCTTGACATCACAGGTCTCCAAATTTTGAAAAGCGCCTTCGAGGAAGCCCCCGTGAGCTAATTGGCTTAAGGTGGCTTAAGCCATCTTAAGAAAAATTGGGAAATACCCACCCTACTTCAACCGAGATTTTGAGGGTCAAGATGAACTCAGATCAAACTTTTGATAAGACACTGCAGAAAGAGCAGCTCAAGATCTTGACGACATAGGTCTCCAAATTTTGAAAGCACCGCCGAGGAAGCCCCAATGAGCCCTTCAAGTTAAGGTGGCTTAAGCCACCTTAAGCTGCGGGTAATAGGCATTGGGGCCAACGTCCCCATCCCAAGAGCGTGGCCTTCACCTCTGGGACCCGCTTGCGACGCACCTACCGCTCAGCTGGTGCCCCATCGCCGCCGAGGGATGACTTGTCTAGCCACCCTCTTGCAGGAAGCACCCCCTTTCGATGAGCCGTCACTACCTCTTGATGACGGCCCTGCTTATACACAAGCGAGGATCGAGGGTCGGAGGGGACGGCGAGTCCCCCGGCACAGACCCCCCATTATGGGCAGCAACCGCGGAGAGCCCCGCGATCTTCGCCCCCGACCGCGTGTTGTCCTACCACTGCCCATCTATCAGTCCAACCTCGCAGACCCACGGAAAAGGCTAACTGCGTGGCACTGGAAGAGAGATCTGTACTCCCTCCCCCTCGAGGTCGCCATGCAAAAGGTCCGCAGAGCTCTGCGCAAATCCCCAGAGGCTGCCAAGGACCTGGTGGATAAGATGTCGGAGCGCGCCCGCAGCCGCATACACCCTGGGAGTCGATCGCCAAAGGAGCGCGTGAACCGCGCCAACCAGCTGGCAGAGAGGATACGCATTGCCCGCGAACCTCAAGATCGCAAGGAGGGCCATCAGCGCATAGCATTGTGGCACCTCCTCTCACACGACGGTCGCCAGCAAGCCCCCGAACCCTCTAACGCCAGCTCCCACGACCTCTACGCGGCTTGGAGAGAGCTGTCGCCCGCCGAGCAGCAAAAGGCAATCGCCACTTCGAGCCCAGACTCTTCCCCAGGTAGCAGGCTGTGGGAAAAGGAGGGCGCACGAAGAGCAGCAGCGAGATCTTCGACATCCCTCTGCACCCTGGACACTGAAGTGGGCACGATACCTGGGACAGCGGGAGATGTGGGTCTACCTGGCGCCTGGTGCAGTCTGCACGCAGTACACCAGTACAAGATGAGGAAGCTGGGTCCCAGCCCCTTGGGAGCATCCCCTCCATCATCCTCGCTGGCCGAGCCCACAACAGAGACTACATCTTCGCACCATGATAACGCGCCGGCCACTCCGGGAGGAAACCCCGAAGGTTCATCCTACTGCTCAGAGGTAGAGGAGACCTCCACACCCAGTTCGCTTTGCTTCACCCAGCAGATGACCACCGTCAGAACGCATGAAGCAGATGAAGCGCCGCCCTGTCTCGACAGCCACCCCATCGCTGAAGACCCTGAGGTGATGGAAGAGGAGTCCTCGGTCAATTCGCTCTGCTTCACCCAGCAGATGGCAGCAGCTGGGACCCCTGAGGCGAGAACTGACCACCAGAGCTCCCACCAACTCGCCCACAACTCCCCTACTGGCAGCCCTCAGCATGACGAGGATCCCCTCACCCATGGCAGTCTCATCAATAGTGTCGCTACCCATGCGAGCCCCACAACAAGCGGCACTACCCACGTGAGCCCCACAGTAAGCGGCACTACCCATGTAAGCCCTACCACCAGTGGCACTACTCATGTGAGCCCTACTACCAGTGACACCACCCATGTGAGCCCTACCACCAGCGACACCACTCATGTCAGCCCCACCTCGAGCGAATGCACCTCCGCGGGCACCCTGCTGACGGCGAGTGTAGACAACCTCGTCAGTCATCCGACTGAAGATGTTGATTTGCCGGATGAGGAGTTCTACGCCGCGTGTAGGCAAACGTTGGAAGAATGCCGCGAGGCCTCGGACAACCTCCTCCCCAACCTCAAGTGCAAAAGCATACGCACAGATGGGGGAGTTCAGTGGAAGACCGACATCGAGGGTACCCTCGCAGCGGCACATGACGAAGAAGGACCGCTACTGCTGGTATTCTACGCAACCCTCAGAGGGCACACGGTCAAGGTGCTGATCGACTCGGGGGCCTCTGACAACTTCATCTCGGAGCAGAGCGCTAAGCGATGTGGCCTCACGACACGAGCCGGCTCCGAGATGCGAGTCACCCTGGCGGATGGATCTGTGAAGATCACTGGCGCCACCGCGTACGCCAAGTTTAACACGCACACCACCACGGGCACCTATACGGAGAACGCCCTTGCCCTCCGGATCCTACCATTGGGCATACAGGTGGATGTTATCCTTGGCGGAAGGTGGCTGCGCAGTCACTCTCCTGTCACTCTGGGCTATGAAGGGAATGGCTCCGTCTCCTTCCTCAGGAAGTCCCGCAGTGGTAAGATTGGGGATCGCGTCACCATCACAGGCTGTTCTCCTGGGAAAGCATCTGGGGACAGGTCTCCGAAGGGCACGGCCTGCGCGGGATTGGTGGATGAGGTGTTCCTAACCCCTGCCCAGCTGAAGAAGTACCTGGTGTACGCGGAGACGCAGAAGCTACGCGGCAATGACGACCCGGAGATACAACCCGCCTGGCTCATGGTGGCCGAGAAGTCCCCCGATGATACCGCTTCTGCCTTTGCAGCCACAGCTATCGACTCTGAGAACGCCGAACCCGCTGCGGATACTGAAGATGCAGAAGTGAGCCCTGAGTGGACCCTCAAGTTTCAGGACTTCTGGGGTGAGGAGTACAAAAAGGAGATGACGACTGCCCTACCGAACATCGATGGACTCAGACATGACCCCAAGATGAAGCCAACATTAACCTGGACCCTGAGCTGAGCAAGAAGGGGCCTCCCTGCCAGCGCATCTACAAGAAGTCTGCAGAGGAACTCCGCCAACTTCGAGAACGCGTGGAGACTCTGATGTCCAAGGGCTACATCCGACCCTCTTCCAGCCCTTATGCAGCTCCCTGTCTGATGGTCCCCAAACCGGGGAACCCCAAGGAGCTGCGACTGGTGATCGATTACCGGCTCCTCAACCGCCAGACAGTTAAGGACAAGTATCCTCTCCCAGACATCCAGATGATGTTCGACGAGATGCAGGGTGCGAAGTTCTTCTCTTCGTTCGACGCGGTGGATGGCTTCTGGCAAGTACCGATGGCACCAGGAGATGTCGAGAAGACCGCGGCCTTCACCACCCAGATGGGGTCATATGAGTGGTTGGTCATGCCGCAGGGGCTGCAGAATTCACCGTCTCAGTACCAGCGACGGATGCAGCGGGCCTTGGGCCATCTCCCATTTGTCCGGATCTTCATCGATGATGTGGTCGTCTTCAGCAACACCGCTGCAGAGCACTACGAACACGTCAAGCAACTGCTCCTGACATGCAGGGAGAAGGGCGTCTTCCTCAAGAGGTCCAAGTGCCAACTGTTGAAGAAATCCTTGCGGTTCCTTGGCCACTGTATCTCCGCAGATGGCTGCAGACCCCAACACGACAAGGTGGCTGCAGTGAGGGACTGGCCCGAGCTGGAAACGGTTACCCACGTCAGGCAGTTCTTGGGCCTGGCGGGGTATTACCGCAGGTTCATCCACTGCTTCTCCGAGATCGCTCAGCCCCTCACCCGGTTGACCAAGTCGGACGTACCCTGGGAGTGGGGTCCCATGCAGCAGTGGGCCTTCGAGGAGCTGAAGAAGGCCCTCACCTCAGCGCCAGTGCTCGCCTTGCCCAACATTAAGGGTGCCGCAGACGGCACAGCACCTTTCGTGGTGCAGACGGATGCTAGCGGCATCGCTCTTGGGGGAGTACTGATGCAAGACAATGGAGATGGTCTTGGGCTGCGCGTGATAGCATACGAGAGCCGCCAGTTCTCAGCCGCCGAGCAGAATTATCACACCGGCGAGCGTGAGCTAGGTGCTCTACACCACTGTACCACCGTTATCTGGCGGCATTACCTCATCTTCACCAACTTCCGCATCCAGGGTGATCACCGCCCCCTTGAATGGCTGATGGAACCTGGCAGGGAGCTTAGCCGCAGACAGGCACGCTGGTACATGGATCTGGTGGAGGTGGGAGTCCCGAGAATGGAGTACATCAAAGGAGCGCTGCTGCTGGTACCGGACGCCCTGTCCAGAAGACCCGACTTCAAGGACAAGGACGTGCGTGAGGGGTTGAAGGAGGCAGGGGTGATCGACCCCACCTCAGATCTACCGAAAGACCCCTGGCAACGCTGGAGTCTGAATACTTCTCCAGCTCACCACCCGCAGCTCATCCCCACTGGGCCCAGACTGTTGACTGTTGGCTCTCAGCAGTGGAGACCCTCTCCGTGGCGGAACAGGCCATGGACATGGGGGAGACCATCGCTCTCGTTAACCCGAAGCTCTATAAGGGAATGAAGGAGGATCACCTCGACTTCGACATGCCTGACTGGCCTGCAGCTGATAGCGCGAAGCCGGTAGAAGCTCCACACAAACCCCCTGATAGAGCTCCACCCCAGATAAGGATAACGAGGAGTATGTCACGCGCTGGGAAGGCCTCTACGACCCCAGCGCCTCCGCAGTTGGCGTCACCGAAGACGCGAACGCCTACGTCACGAGCTGACGCATCGGAGGCGCCCACTGAGAAGGTGCCAACGAGCTCACCAACCCCGCAGCAGGCGCCCCAACAGTCAACTCCATCCCCGGTCCTTCACCCACAGAAACGGCAGGCTCCCCCAGAGGACTCACAGAATTGGCGTGTCCGAGCAGAGTACTCCTCGAAGTACGCCGAGAAATTTGGACCCTTCGATGTGGACGCCTGTTGTGACTTTGGCGGCCGCAACAGACAGGCGGATAGATTCTGGACAGACTGCCTTTCAGAGAAATGGAGGGGCCTTCGGGTTTGGTGTAACCCTCCATACAACTCCAAGTGCATTACTGTGGAGGCGATCTTGAACAAGTATATCGCAGAATGGAAGGCAGACCCAGAGAACACCTCAGCAGTCTTCGTTCTACCAGATCACCAGTCCAAGCTCCCCGTGTGGCGCAAACTTTTCAGAAAGGCCAATATGCAGATTGTGGAGGTCATCCCTACTCACGATGACAAGGGCGAGCCCAATCAGTTCTTCGAGAACCCAGATGGGAAGGCCTTCGACCTTCGCTGGCCTGTTCTGATAGTACACGCCCCTCCCGCCAAACCACAACCAGCACGCGTGAGGCATCCGCGAACAGCCCCCGCTGTGATAAGGACAGGTGAGGCGGCAGACTTCAGAGACGCAGCCTCCCAGCAGTCGGACTCAAAGTTCCTGCGCGCGTTGAAAGCGGAGTACACCCGAGAGGGGACACTTCGTTCACTAAGAGAGAAAGTGAAGGCGGCACCACACCAATGCCTACAGGACTTCAGGCTAGTGGGTGAAGTGGTTTGGAGGACCGCAGCAGGGAGATATCAGTTGGTGCTGGGGGAGGACTCTCCACTTCGAGAAGTAGTGATTCGCCATGCTCATGAGTCATTGTCCTCGGGTCACACTGGGCGAGACAAGACTCTGGAGAGGGTGCTGCGACGCTTCTATTGGCGTGGTGCCGCGGAAGATGTGGGCACCTGGGTTGCATCCTGCGCAGTGTGCCAATCAGTGAGGCCGCGGGGAACTTACCCGGATGGGTTGCTAAACCCTCACAGCATCCCGAACAGGCCATGGCAGGATGTCGCGGTGGACTTCGTCACCGGCCTGCCGGTATCAGAGAGAGGCAATGACGCTTTCGTGGCCTTCACCTGCAAGCTGACGAAGATGGTCCACGTTGTGCCGATGAACTTCGGCGACAGCTCCGCAGCTGTGGTGGCCAGAATCTACTTTGACTCGGTGGGGCGCTTACATGGCGCGCCTATGAAGATTGTCTCTGATCGTGACCCACGATTTCAAGATGCTTTCTGGCAGGAACTCATGAGACTGATGGGTGTGAAAGTGGCTCGTACCACGCCGTACAACCCTCGGTCTGACGGCCAGGCGGAACACAGCAACAGGGTTATTGAGGACATGCTCAGGTCCTTTGTAGACGCCAATGTGGAGGACTGGGATCTGTTCACCACTAACGTGGAGTTCGCGATCAATGACTCCAGGAGTGAATCTACTGGCTTCACGCCATTTGAACTGGTGTTCGGGTTCTCGCCGCTGTCGCAGTTGGACCTTTTCCTGGAGGCCGCACAGTCCACCGCTGGACGACGAACTGGGGGAGTAGGCACCGCACACGAAGTGGTTGTGAAATTTTCGTCGCAGCTGCGGGACGCCAGACAGCGGTTAGAGCTGGCTCAACAGCGACAGCGCGAACAGTTTGATCGCAGACACGGGCAGCGGGAGTATGCTGTTGGAGATCTGGTCTGGATAGAGGCGAAACACCTTACGGAGAAGGTGATGGATCGCTCCATCTGTAGGAAACTGACCAAGCGCTGGCATGGACCAGTTCCTGTGACCGAACGCTTCTTCAGCGATATACAGATGACCATGCCCGAGGCCGACAGAGGAGCTCCAGTAGCCTACCGCCTACGCCTCCCTCCTCACTGGCGGATTCACGACGTGTTCGCTCAACATCGCCTCAAACCGTACACCCGCGGTCAAGATGCTTTTGCCGCACGCGATCACCTAGCAGTACCTGAAGAGGTGGTAGTGGACGGTCAGAAGGAAGCACACGTTGAGCGCATCCTTGCACGCCGAGTGCGGTCTGTTCGAGGAAAGGAGGTGGAAGAGTGGAAGGTTCGCTGGACTGGCTACTCCAAAGCTCACGACCAATGGAGGACGCGTGACAAACTTGAACGCGGAAGTCCACTTCAACAGCTTCGTGAATTCGAGCAAGCGAGACTGCACATGGAAGCGCAAGTTCGCGACGAAGCCACTCGGCGACGCGAGCAGCGTGGCCGTCACTCCGCTCAAGCCGGAATGACACTGGCCCACCTCATCACTAATCCCTGCGATGAACTGGACCAGCTCGAACAGATGGAAGATGATACCCCCTGCCGTGGGAACGCCAGGAGCGCGTGGAAGATGGGTCGTTGGCACTGGTGACAGAGCTGCTGGCGATACAGGCAAAAGCAACCCGCACGCCCAGGATTCTCGTACTTTTCAGCGGTACTGGCTCAGTTGAGAGGGAATTCCTAAATTGCTTCCCCTCCGCTTCAGTAGTGACCCTCGACTCTGGGCATATCTGGCAACCCACTCATGTGTGTGACATCCTGCAATGGGACTACAAACAATACCCGCCTGGATTCTTCGATGTCATTTGGGAAAGTCCCCCCTGCAGGCAGTACAGTCAAGCGCGCACCACTGGTGGACCCCCTGACCTTCCCCAGGCTGACAAAATCGTACGACGAGCATTGCAGATCATTGACTACCTGGAGCCAAAACATTGGTTCATGGAAAACCCCAGAGGTCGCTTCCCTAACGCGCTACGGCTTCGCCCTATGATGCGCCAGCTTCCCCCACCGCTGGTGTGTACCTACTGCATGTACGGTACGCAGTACATGAAACCCACCTGCATATGGACGAACTCAGCACCACCCTCGCCCCTGCTACGCTGTACTACTTCAACACCGTGTGCGTGCAGATGGGCAACCGGTGCTCATCCAGAGACTGCTCAGCTTGGACCTCACCCGCAGCAGACTGGAGCAGGTCGATCCGCGAGTGTATATCCCGTGCCAGCACTCCTGCTACGACAACTTTTCCGACATTTACGCCTCCGCGACACTGAAGACCCGCTTTAGATTCCAAGTGGCACCCTTCTTCTTGAAAGTGGTGCCCTGGTAGCGGCAGGCAAACTATGCTCGAAGAGGGACCAGAGAACCTAAGAACTGGAAACAGCAAGGAACCAGAAAACCTAAGAACTGGAACTTAGATGGGTACCTTAGCGGAGTGATCCCAGGAGGTAGACCACTCCTAAGGGGGGGAGAGTTGTGCCCGGAGGCACAGCGTGAGCCGATATGCCTATGCGTCCGTATGTGTGTCATCGGGGGTAATCTGGGATTGGCACGATGACAGTGAAATTGGGCTTGAAATCACGATGAGAATGAATACCAGATGTCCGGGGTATGACAGTATGACACTATGACAGTATGACATTATGACACTATAGTAGTATGACAGTACTGTGGGGGGTGTCATCGTGGAACTCAGTCAGACCCTCGAAGAATGGTCAGATTCGCATCGGGGTTGAAAAGACAATGAAATCGAATATCAGATATTAAGGTTATGACAGTATGACAGTATGACGCTATGACAGTATGACAGTATGACAGTACAGTAGTATGACAGTACTGTGGGGCAGTCATCGTGTCAGCCTGTTGGCATAACATCTGAATCGAGAATGACGAATCGGAATTAGAAATGAGATCGGATCGGGAACTGAACGTTGAGCCGAAGTGTGACATCGGCTCTCGAGTGGTTGACCCTGCAACCTGAGTGACGAGTGAATAAGTAGAGCACTTGAGAAGTGTTTAGCCTTCAGAACTCGGAACCGAATTATCGTTTGTACCTCAATCTGGCCCTGATCCAGTATATTATAAAAATCCGAATTGTGTACCTTTGCACGTTCAATCAAAAACATATCTCCGAGCATCTGTCGTCGTGCCCCTGGCACAGTAGGTACACGTAGGTACACGCCAGTCCTGTTTTCCGGATGTCCATTTCTGAAGAAATAACTCAATAGTTTACATCGAAACTTGTCAAGGATGTCTTAGTCACTCATGGCCTTGACATATATGTGAAAATATTGCACTTTTTTACAACTCGGATTTTCACTGAGTTTTGGGCCCCAAGTTGGGAGTGGGTAGGTACATATGTACCCTGTCCAAGTACATGCCGGGTACATGTCGGGTACAGGTGTCCTAAAATTGTAGGGTTCGCGGATGCCTCTTGGGAGTGTCTAAAGTCATCCTGCCACCATGAACATGACCAGGGGGTCAGTTTAGGGGCTAAAATAATCGGTTTACTTAGGGTTGGGTAACCCACCGTAAGGGGCCCTTTCGGTGTGTAAACCCACCTTTCGTAGAATAGGCATTGCCCTTGCCCGCCTTGCCTTTGCCCTTGCCCTTCCTGCGAATGCTCTGCGACCAATTCCCCCTCTTCGCCAAGGGGGAGGCAGCAAAGCGGTAGTTCTTCCCCTTCCCTTTGAAAGGGTGGGAAGAACGTGCAGGGACGTACACATCACGAGCATGTGAGTGAGGACGGCCGGGAGCTCCCCTGGTGTCCAGGCCACCACGTTCACCGTGGCGGCGACCTGCATCATTGTAAAAGGCGCTCGTCAGTGCCTTCGCTTTGCCTGAGTTATTGTAGGCTCGCTGGATAGCGAGCCCAAAACTAACCAGGGTCAGCTCGGCGTGTTTGGTGATCTTCTCATCCGTGTACTCCTCGTGCACCTTCCTGTAGGCAACAGGACAGGTGCGACGCAGGAGCAGACGGATATAATCATCCCTCGCGATAGAGAAGCGACTGTGTTGCCCCAAGTCCGTCGCAGCCCCACTGACAGCCTCAGTGAAAGCCTTGATGAAATTCTTGGGGTCAACTCCAGCCGTGAGCTCCACTTTCGGGGTGAAGATGAAATCCGTTTTTGAGAAGTCCCTCATGTCTGGCATTGCGTCCCTGACTAAGGCAGTTAAGATAACTTTGCCGTCGTCAGGGAAGTAACGATATGCCTCCCGAACTGAAGCGAGCGCTGGGCCACCACAGAGGTACTCCGACCACTCTTTTAAGAGCTTGTTTGCGTTGGGTACCACTGCTGCCGTCGCGTCGTCCAGCCGAAAGGCCTGCGCGTGAAGAGGGTTGAAGCGTGTGAGGCGTGAGTGAGGTTAGCTCTTCAACGAGGGAGTCTAGAAGTGAGAGACTCGTCATTATTATTATTAGAGCATTAGACTCGTCACCACAGAACCTCCACTCGTCGATTGCATCCCCCTTGCTTGCCACCCAGCTTCGATTTAACCCCCTTTACGAGAGCCTCAATCCGCAGCTGATCATCGAGAAAACTGCCGGCATCAACATCGAATTTCTTCTCAGCCGGAGATTGTGCTGAAGCTGCGGCAATTGGCGTCGCGACCAACTGGTCAAATTGCAACTGCCGTTTTGAGGCACCCGCTGGGTGTGCTCTCAGTCTTGCTGGAGCAATCAGTTGATAGGGTGTAGACGCCATGCCGGAAAATTCCAGCAGTTAGGTCAACGCGTGGGTTAGAAAAAACCAAAATCCAAAATGTAGGCCAATCAAGAAGGTAAAAAATTCACGGTATAGATCTCGCTAAGAGAAAACAAATTTATACTCAACAAAGTTATAGGAAATAAGGACATGGGGCCTAAATTCAGGTTTGAAGTCTAGAAATTTACAGCCATGGGGATAAGTAGGGTGAGAAAGGGACGACGATCGTGTCGTAAGGCTTGATGTGACGCGCGTGCTGCTTTGGAGACTGCGGGTAGCTAACCCGGTCCATCTATAGTCCTAGGCAATTGTGCTCACGACGGAAAACTTGCCCCTCACTCACTTTACTTTACCTCGTGACTAGTGCATCCTAGAACTTCATCCCCCGATCCTTGGCCCCACGCCCTTATAAGGGCGTTTACGTAGCCAGCCATAATTGGCGGTAAATCAATAACCACCTAAGGCCGGTGGTGGGCGCAAACCTGCAAGAACACACACACACAGTGAAGCACTACAAACAGGTATGCAACTCTCGCATATGTCAACCGTGAAACTGTGAAGCTATACACAAGATAATACGAAGTGTAATAGCTTCCGCTGAAATGAATGTGATGACAACCCCTAGGAAGTCAGGTGTGGAAATGACAGATGCAAGACTGAACTGTCTGACTACCGAAGTCGATATCGGAGATGGCGCTGATGACAGTGAAGTAGTCAGAGTAGTCGAGCCGTATCGGTGATGACACAGAAGACTATGCCATTGTCGGCATGCCAAATCCAGCAAAACACTCATTTGTCCTGCCTGCTGACGAGTCTACGCTTTTCCTTGTGGTTTTGTTTATTTTTTCTTCCCTGCCCACCCGCCCAGGAAAAAAATGTGTCTTCAACTCAGGGCTCCGACCCGATGCTGACGCGGTGTCTTGTTTCTTTCGCCTTCTTTTCCGCTTCTTTTCTCGCCACTCGTAATCAACGGGAGCGGTTCAGAAAGGCGAACCTAGCGATCATCCCATTATCGGGAAATTCATTGGACCAACAGTATTACTGTCACTTACTTGTTACTTTAAACTTCTCGAATTGGAACTTTTCAAAATCGAATGGAATCATGGATCAGGAATGTCAAACCTCAATATTTTTTATTTTTTTAATATGGTAATATTAATATCAAATATGGGGGAAGTCCGGCGAAATTGTCCGGCGCGAGGAACGAGAGAGCACTTTGGCTCCGGGGGACTGCGACATCACATGCAGCTCACGTGGAGGCGAAGCCGCCATGCATACTGGAATATCCCGGTTCAAGATATCAGACAGTCAGTGAACCAATATAGATAAACCCTCTTAAGAAATAAAACCCTAAGCTAGATATACCCGGAACGGTCACGGAGTCGGAACGGTCTCGAGTCTAGCTACCTGTGACACTCGGTGTGTCACAGCACAGGCTTACGGATCAGTCACGGTCCAGTGTTGGCTACCTAGGAATCTGTCATAGGGGCCTGCACCGGGACTCCCGGTCAGGGCTGCCTATTCAGATTTCAGCACACCACCCCAGCACTGTGGGTGGTGACTGACAGGTAAGTCAGAGAAGTTAAGATAAGTTAGGGCAGGAGCTAGGGTGACAGACCTAACTGCTAATCAAACTGTGCGATTCTGAAACACAATTTTGAACCCTCTCCCTACGGTCCTGGAAAACGTTAGTATGCTGATAACGACATGCTAAACGCGTGCTAACGACATGTTAACGAATTATAACAATGCATGCTAACGACATATTAACAGTCGATAGTATGTCGTTAGCATGCCGTTAGCACATGTCCTAACGGGAATTTATATGCTAACGACATGCTAACGACATACTACCGATATGTGCTAACGACACACTAACGCAACGTTAGCATGGCGTTAGCACGTTCTTAGTACGACATACTAACGGCATCATAACGGCATATTAACGGCATACTACGGACATGCTAACAATGGCAAGCCAAGTGGTTTAGTATGCCAATATGATGTCCATAGCATTGCATTAGTATGTTTTTAGCATAATATGTCCATGCTAACGCAACCATCATAAACGCATACTAAAAACATGCTATGGACGTGCTACGCGGATACTAACACTGATATGATAACTTATGTTAGCATGTTCATATAGTGTCATTAGCATGCTATGATCGTACTAACAAGTACATACTAAACGCATACTATCGACATGCTATTCACATGTTAACGATACTAGACTAACGACATGCTATGGACGTACTACATACATACTCACGCCGATATGATAAGTGATGTTAGCATGTGCATATAATGTCATTAGTATGCCTTTAGCACTCGCGTGTACGAGGCCTATCTATATGCACAATATCACTAGAGGATTGCGAAAATGTGTGCTACTTACATAAAGTGTGTTCACAATGCGTATGCTATGCGAAGGCTAGCACATCACGCATATGCATGGAACACTCGAGCATGTTTAATACAATCATATTAATACGATAGTGTAGCTAGCTAGGCACGATGGGATACAATTGGGAAGTCTAGAAACGTTAATATTTTTACTATCCACATTACAATCCAATCGTAAGTAGGGCTGCCCCATTCGTAGCCTAATTTGCTCAAAACAAGGCTCTAGTCCGAAAATTGCCTCTAGGGAATCAACCTAATCTCTTTAAAACAACGTGCAACAAGCGAGAAATCTCGGCGTTGGTCTTGGAGTAAAACCTTCCGAGATTTTCCACTCGCCCATTCTCATTCGATCTGAAAAAGCAAGTGGAAGAATAAACCAACACTTAGTCAAGTGAGAAACTTCACACAAAATCACAACAACTTAGGTTCTAACTTAGAAAGGGTATAGCTTTTACCTTAAGTCTTGGCGTTGGTCATGGGCTGAAATTTTGCTTTCTCTACTCTGAAAAGTAAAGCAAAGAACCAACACTTAGTAAAAAGCGGAAAACGCATTAAAGAAACCCTTGTGCAAAACATAACTAGCAACCTAGGAACCTCAAAGAAGCGCGAATGTGAACGCGAGATGATGGTGGAAAAATTGATTTCACCACTCGAATATTTTCAGCGATCTGAAAAACAAAACCAACCAAGTAACGTTTAGTAAAGATGAAAGATAATATAAGTGACAAACGAAATTAACGAAGGAAACTGAAAAGGAGAGGTGGAGTGAGTTGGATTTGAACCAACTATTTCGAGTGCAAAGGACTCGCGGGAATCTTCCCGTTCACTCCAAGTCAAAGTTCCGCGCATGCCAAGGATGATCGCGCTAAGCACACACAAAATAATACATATACATATAAAAACATGCACTACAAACCTGTGACATATTGCAGCGAGCAAGAATGAGAAATATCATAACATGCAACCCGCTGGCGAGGCCACCACACGCTGCTGCACACTGCTGGACGGTGAAATGTGAAGCGTTGACGGCTGTAGAGGTGAGTTTGAACTTTTACAATATTCTGTAAAAATGCCTTCTGTACAGTGGACACCTTCACTTCCCGTTGGGCGTTGGGGGGCGTGAGAAGTCACAGCACGTCCTCGTCACGCGAGCACGATCGACGATAACGATGACGATGACGAATTCTGCGAAACGTGGATGTGCCATGCCATGCGATGCCATGCCATCGGACGATTGGAGATGGAATAATCCACCGCATGACGCTCGCGCTCGCGGGTTCGGGTTGGGGATCGCAGGCACGCAGGAGGAATATGTATATCGTTATCGTCTATCGCACGGTAGCCGTTTGCGTTCAATTTCTTTTTTAAATTTTCGCCAAGCCCTTCACTCGCGTCATCGTCTATCCTCATCGATCGATTCACTATTGTCATCGTCTCGGAATGTCCATCGTTATGGTCACGTGGTCGAGTGGACATGAAGTGTGCTTCTGCGCGTGAGGTCACTGGATGTAGGAGTCTACACCTTGACTTCTTCTCTTCTTTACGGTTTCGGACTTATACTATTCTACACTTATTAAACGACCGCACGAGGTATGATTACGTTAGGTCAACTACAAGACTTCGGTTTCGTAAATCTTAATAGTTATGCTTTTGCTTTCAAGTGTATGCTTTCAATACACAATATACAGCGGATACGGCTCTTACTTTTTATGTTACAATTCTCAGTTCAGTTCATCTCCCCGAAACGGGTTACACTTAGAGTTCTTATGCATTCAGGAACTCTTTCCATAACTCAACTGTACTGAGTACTCCGTACAACAGTCTAGGCACCTCACATCAACATCATTCTGATCGGTCCTACTGTACTCCGTACTGAGTACTCCTGCGTTTTATACTTAGCCGTTTTTCTTGCTCTTGTGCTTGCCTCCTAGCACAACTCCCCCCCCCCTTAGGGAAGGTCACGTCCACGCCGACCACGTCGGACCAGTAAAGTTTTTATACAGATCTTCTACTGTTGCTCAGGATGATTATACAGGTCTCAGCCGCCTGTTGTCTGGGATGACATTACACTTCCCAAGACACACCGCAATAAGGAGATCGACCTCTTAAGCACAAGGGTCGGCCTCTCACCGGTCTGCCATCCGCACTACCAGGCTCCCCCAAGGCTCAAGGTCTCACATCCATTACCACGCTCAAGGTTTTAAACCTCCCAACACGGTACACTTACAGGGGATGACAATAGGTTTGCCAATTACCTGACAGTTCTCGGGATGCCGGCCCGGAGGAAAGGTTTTAAACCCTCACCGCCTCCTCGGAGTGCTAGAGCTTTTACCCAGATCTCCAACTGCTGCCCGGTCGTGCCAGGTCCGGAGCCAATGCTCTCGTGAAATGGATTATACAGATTTCCACCTATTGCCTGGTCGCGCCGAGGCTAGAGCCACTGCTTGCTTGGATAGATTACCCAGGTTCTCACCTGCCGCTTGGTCATACCAAGGCTTAGAGCCACTGCTCAAATGGATTATACAGATTTCCACCTGTTGCCTGGCTGTGCTGAGGCTAGAGCCACTGCTCTCTCGGATGGATTACCCAGGTTCTCACCTGCCGCCTGGTCTCGCCAAGGCTGGAGCCACCGCTCTTCCCGACGCTCCCCAACGCTCTCAATCGCTAAGACCACTCGCGTCAGATTCCCATCCGCCCTCAGGTCGCACTCCCGCTAACGCTATCGGTTCCGGTTCAAACTCGGGCGGGTCACTCTCAACAACAGCTGACTGGGCTAAAACGCTCATCTCGCTCAGATCCTCCCTGACAAGCAGTTCAGACAGGAACGCATGCACCTCTTCATGTAGGGTCAGGTTGTGGAAAAGCTGTTTTAACAGTGCTGACGGAATCCCATACAAATTCTCTCGCGCTCCCATGCCCTTCGCGAACACACCTCCGGCTCTCATCGCGCGCCCTCCTTGCGCTACTTTCTCGTGCCTACCGTGCTGCCGGAAGAACTCGCAAGGCGTATCGGAATCGCACACTCGCAAGGGTGTGCGCAACGGAACGTTGGTCCAGATGTGCGTGGGCTTCCTGTATGCGGTCCCGTATTTGCAGTACGTGACGAGGTGCGGAGCTGGTAGATTGCTCATGCAACGACGCGTGTGCAACCCGTGGGGCTCTCTTCCCCTCGGGTTCTCAATGAAGTATGCTTCGGGCCTCAAGTACCGGATGATCTCCAATGTCCTACGAACTCGCCTGTCCGCTGCACGCAAATCTCGGATGCCTACCGTCTTCGCTTGGCTGTACTCTGTGCAAGGTGGGCTAGCCCAGACTACGTCGAAGTGTCCTGGTCTGAACTGTCGGTAGTCCCATCGCATGATATCCTCGCAATATCCTCGCAATGTGTGGGGCCCCACTTGGGCTGAATGTCTACAGCAA
>LGRX02030759.1:0-26341 GCA_001247695.2 Cymbomonas tetramitiformis | reverse complement strand
AAAGGCGCTCGTCAGTGCCTTCGCTTTGCCTGAGTTATTGTAGGCTCGCTGGATAGCGAGCCCAAAACTAACCAGGGTCAGCTCGGCGTGTTTGGTGATCTTCTCATCCGTGTACTCCTCGTGCACCTTCCTGTAGGCAACAGGACAGGTGCGACGCAGGAGCAGACGGATATAATCATCCCTCGCGATAGAGAAGCGACTGTGTTGCCCCAAGTCCGTCGCAGCCCCACTGACAGCCTCAGTGAAAGCCTTGATGAAATTCTTGGGGTCAACTCCAGCCGTGAGCTCCACTTTCGGGGTGAAGATGAAATCCGTTTTTGAGAAGTCCCTCATGTCTGGCATTGCGTCCCTGACTAAGGCAGTTAAGATAACTTTGCCGTCGTCAGGGAAGTAACGATATGCCTCCCGAACTGAAGCGAGCGCTGGGCCACCACAGAGGTACTCCGACCACTCTTTTAAGAGCTTGTTTGCGTTGGGTACCACTGCTGCCGTCGCGTCGTCCAGCCGAAAGGCCTGCGCGTGAAGAGGGTTGAAGCGTGTGAGGCGTGAGTGAGGTTAGCTCTTCAACGAGGGAGTCTAGAAGTGAGAGACTCGTCATTATTATTATTAGAGCATTAGACTCGTCACCACAGAACCTCCACTCGTCGATTGCATCCCCCTTGCTTGCCACCCAGCTTCGATTTAACCCCCTTTACGAGAGCCTCAATCCGCAGCTGATCATCGAGAAAACTGCCGGCATCAACATCGAATTTCTTCTCAGCCGGAGATTGTGCTGAAGCTGCGGCAATTGGCGTCGCGACCAACTGGTCAAATTGCAACTGCCGTTTTGAGGCACCCGCTGGGTGTGCTCTCAGTCTTGCTGGAGCAATCAGTTGATAGGGTGTAGACGCCATGCCGGAAAATTCCAGCAGTTAGGTCAACGCGTGGGTTAGAAAAAACCAAAATCCAAAATGTAGGCCAATCAAGAAGGTAAAAAATTCACGGTATAGATCTCGCTAAGAGAAAACAAATTTATACTCAACAAAGTTATAGGAAATAAGGACATGGGGCCTAAATTCAGGTTTGAAGTCTAGAAATTTACAGCCATGGGGATAAGTAGGGTGAGAAAGGGACGACGATCGTGTCGTAAGGCTTGATGTGACGCGCGTGCTGCTTTGGAGACTGCGGGTAGCTAACCCGGTCCATCTATAGTCCTAGGCAATTGTGCTCACGACGGAAAACTTGCCCCTCACTCACTTTACTTTACCTCGTGACTAGTGCATCCTAGAACTTCATCCCCCGATCCTTGGCCCCACGCCCTTATAAGGGCGTTTACGTAGCCAGCCATAATTGGCGGTAAATCAATAACCACCTAAGGCCGGTGGTGGGCGCAAACCTGCAAGAACACACACACACAGTGAAGCACTACAAACAGGTATGCAACTCTCGCATATGTCAACCGTGAAACTGTGAAGCTATACACAAGATAATACGAAGTGTAATAGCTTCCGCTGAAATGAATGTGATGACAACCCCTAGGAAGTCAGGTGTGGAAATGACAGATGCAAGACTGAACTGTCTGACTACCGAAGTCGATATCGGAGATGGCGCTGATGACAGTGAAGTAGTCAGAGTAGTCGAGCCGTATCGGTGATGACACAGAAGACTATGCCATTGTCGGCATGCCAAATCCAGCAAAACACTCATTTGTCCTGCCTGCTGACGAGTCTACGCTTTTTTCCTTGTGGTTTTGTTTATTTTTTCTTCCCTGCCCACCCGCCCAGGAAAAAAATGTGTCTTCAACTCAGGGCTCCGACCCGATGCTGACGCGGTGTCTTGTTTCTTTCGCCTTCTTTTCCGCTTCTTTTCTCGCCACTCGTAATCAACGGGAGCGGTTCAGAAAGGCGAACCTAGCGATCATCCCATTATCGGGAAATTCATTGGACCAACAGTATTACTGTCACTTACTTGTTACTTTAAACTTCTCGAATTGGAACTTTTCAAAATCGAATGGAATCATGGATCAGGAATGTCAAACCTCAATATTTTTTATTTTTTTAATATGGTAATATTAATATCAAATATGGGGGAAGTCCGGCGAAATTGTCCGGCGCGAGGAACGAGAGAGCACTTTGGCTCCGGGGGACTGCGACATCACATGCAGCTCACGTGGAGGCGAAGCCGCCATGCATACTGGAATATCCCGGTTCAAGATATCAGACAGTCAGTGAACCAATATAGATAAACCCTCTTAAGAAATAAAACCCTAAGCTAGATATACCCGGAACGGTCACGGAGTCGGAACGGTCTCGAGTCTAGCTACCTGTGACACTCGGTGTGTCACAGCACGGGCTTACGGATCAGTCACAGGTCCAGTGTTGGCTACCTAGGAATCTGTCATAGGGGCCTGCACCGGGACTCCCGGTCAGGACTGCCTATACAGATTTCAGCACACCACCCCAGCACTGTGGGTGGTGACTGACAGGTAAGTCAGAGAAGTTAAGATAAGTTAGGGCAGGAGCTAGGGTGACAGACCTAACTGCTAATCAAACTGTGCGATTCTGAAACACAATTTTGAACCCTCTCCCTACGGTCCTGGAAAACGTTAGTATGCTGATAACGACATGCTAAACGCGTGCTAACGACATGTTAACGAATTATAACAATGCATGCTAACGACATATTAACAGTCGATAGTATGTCGTTAGCATGCCGTTAGCACATGTCCTAACGGGAATTTATATGCTAACGACATGCTAACGACATACTACCGATATGTGCTAACGACACACTAACGCAACGTTAGCATGGCGTTAGCACGTTCTTAGTACGACATACTAACGGCATCATAACGGCATATTAACGGCATACTACGGACATGCTAACAATGGCAAGCCAAGTGGTTTAGTATGCCAATATGATGTCCATAGCATTGCATTAGTATGTTTTTAGCATAATATGTCCATGCTAACGCAACCATCATAAACGCATACTAAAAACATGCTATGGACGTGCTACGCGGATACTAACACTGATATGATAACTTATGTTAGCATGTTCATATAGTGTCATTAGCATGCTATGATCGTACTAACAAGTACATACTAAACGCATACTATCGACATGCTATTCACATGTTAACGATACTAGACTAACGACATGCTATGGACGTACTACATACATACTCACGCCGATATGATAAGTGATGTTAGCATGTGCATATAATGTCATTAGTATGCCTTTAGCACTCGCGTGTACGAGGCCTATCTATATGCACAATATCACTAGAGGATTGCGAAAATGTGTGCTACTTACATAAAGTGTGTTCACAATGCGTATGCTATGCGAAGGCTAGCACATCACGCATATGCATGGAACACTCGAGCATGTTTAATACAATCATATTAATACGATAGTGTAGCTAGCTAGGCACGATGGGATACAATTGGGAAGTCTAGAAACGTTAATATTTTTACTATCCACATTACAATCCAATCGTAAGTAGGGCTGCCCCATTCGTAGCCTAATTCGCTCAAAACAAGGCTCTAGTCCGAAAATTGCCTCTAGGGAATCAACCTAATCTCTTTAAAACAACGTGCAACAAGCGAGAAATCTCGGCGTTGGTCTTGGAGTAAAACCTTCCGAGATTTTCCACTCGCCCATTCTCATTCGATCTGAAAAAGCAAGTGGAACAATAAACCAACACTTAGTCAAGTGAGAAACTTCACACAAAATCACAACAACTTAGGTTCTAACTTAGAAAGGGTATAGCTTTTACCTTAAGTCTTGGCGTTGGTCATGGGCTGAAATTTTGCTTTCTCTACTCTGAAAAGTAAAGCAAAGAACCAACACTTAGTAAAAAGCGGAAAACGCATTAAAGAAACCCTTGTGCAAAACATAACTAGCAACCTAGGAACCTCAAAGAAGCGCGAATGTGAACGCGAGATGATGGTGGAAAAATTGATTTCACCACTCGAATATTTTCAGCGATCTGAAAAACAAAACCAACCAAGTAACGTTTAGTAAAGATGAAAGATAATATAAGTGACAAACGAAATTAACGAAGGAAACTGAAAAGGAGAGGTGGAGTGAGTTGGATTTGAACCAACTATTTCGAGTGCAAAGGACTCGCGGGAGTCTTCCCGTTCACTCCAAGTCAAAGTTCCGCGCATGCCAAGGATG
This sequence comes from Cymbomonas tetramitiformis, assembly GCA_001247695.2. Classification (NCBI taxonomy): domain Eukaryota; kingdom Viridiplantae; phylum Chlorophyta; class Pyramimonadophyceae; order Pyramimonadales; family Pyramimonadaceae; genus Cymbomonas; species Cymbomonas tetramitiformis. The sequence goes on along the minus strand of LGRX02030759.1, from coordinate 22,180 downwards.
AGCGCGCTAAGCACACACAAAATAATACATATACATATAAAAAACATGCACTACAAACCTGTGACATATTGCAGCGAGCAAGAATGAGAAATATCATAACATGCAACCCGCTGGCGAGGCCACCACACGCTGCTGCACACTGCTGGACGGTGAAATGTGAAGCGTTGACGGCTGTAGAGGTGAGTTTGAACTTTTACAATATTCTGTAAAAATGCCTTCTGTACAGTGGACACCTTCACTTCCCGTTGGGCGTTGGGGGGCGTGAGAAGTCACAGCACGTCCTCGTCACGCGAGCACGATCGACGATAACGATGACGATGACGAATTCTGCGAAACGTGTGCCATGCCATGCGATGCCATGCCATCGGACGATTGGAGATGGAATAATCCACCGCATGACGCTCGCGCTCGCGGGTTCGGGTTGGGGATCGCAGGCACGCAGGAGGAATATGTATATCGTTATCGTCTATCGCACGGTAGCCGTTTGCGTTCAATTTCTTTTTTAAATTTTCGCCAAGCCCTTCACTCGCGTCATCGTCTATCCTCATCGATCGATTCACTATTGTCATCGTCTCGGAATGTCCATCGTTATGGTCACGTGGTCGAGTGGACATGAAGTGTGCTTCTGCGCGTGAGGTCACTGGATGTAGGAGTCTACACCTTGACTTCTTCTCTTCTTTACGGTTTCGGACTTATACTATTCTACACTTATTAAACGACCGCACGAGGTATGATTACGTTAGGTCAACTACAAGACTTCGGTTTCGTAAATCTTAATAGTTATGCTTTTGCTTTCAAGTGTATGCTTTCAATACACAATATACAGCGGATACGGCTCTTACTTTTTATGTTACAATTCTCAGTTCAGTTCATCTCTCCGAAACGGGTTACACTTAGAGTTCTTATGCATTCAGGAACTCTTTCCATAACTCAACTGTACTGAGTACTCCGTACAACAGTCTAGGCACCTCACATCAACATCATTCTGATCGGTCCTACTGTACTCCGTACTGAGTACTCCTGCGTTTTATACTTAGCCGTTTTTCTTGCTCTTGTGCTTGCCTCCTAGCACAACTCCCCCCCCCTTAGGGAAGGTCACGTCCACGCTGACCACGTCGGACCAGTAAAGTTTTTATACAGATCTTCTACTGTTGCTCTGAATGATTATACAGGTCTCAGCCGCCTGTTGTCTGGGATGACATTACACTTCCCAAGACACACCGCAATAAGGAGATCGACCTCTTAAGCACAAGGGTCGGCCTCTCACCGGTCTGCCATCTGCACTACCAGGCTTCCCCAAGGCTCAAGGTCTCACATCCATTACCACGCTCAAGGTTTTAAACCTCCCAACACGGTACACACTTACAGGGGATGACAATAGGTTTGCCAATTACCTGACAGTTCTCGGGATGCCGGCCCGGAGGAAAGGTTTTAAACCCTCACCGCCTCCTCGGAGTGCTAGAGCTTTTACCCAGATCTCCAACTGCTGCCCGGTCGTGCCAGGTCCGGAGCCAATGCTCTCGTGAAATGGATTATACAGATTTCCACCTGTTGGCTGGTCGCGCCGAGGCTAGAGCCACTGCTCGCTTGGATAGATTACCCAGGTTCTCACCTGCCGCTTGGTCATACCAAGGCTTAGAGCCACTGCTCAAATGGATTATACAGATTTCCACCTGTTGCCTGGCTGTGCCGAGGCTAGAGCCACTGCTCTCTCGGATGGATTACCCAGGTTCTCACCTGCCGCCTGGTCTCGCCAAGGCTGGAGCCACCGCTCTTCCCGACGCCCCCCAACGCTCTCAATCGCTAAGACCACTCGCGTCAGATTCCCATCCGCCCTCAGGTATGATCGTCACCTCAGCTCGCACTCCCGCTAACGCTATCGGTTCCGGTTCAAACTCGGGCGGGTCACTCTCAACAACAGCTGACTGGACTAAAACGCTCATCTCGCTCAGATCCTCCCTGACAAGCAGTTCAGACAGGAACGCATGCACCTCTTCATGTAGGGTCAGGTTGTGGAAAGGCTGTTTTAACAGTGCTGACGGAATCCCATACAAATTCTCTCGCGCTCCCATGCCCTTCGCGAACACACCTCCGGCTCTCATCGCGCGCCCTCCTTGCGCTACTTTCTCGTGCCTACCGTGCTGCCGGAAGAACTCGCAAGGCGTATCGGAATCGCATACTCGCAAGGGTGTGCGCAACGGAACGTTGGTCCAGATGTGCGTGGGCTTCCTGTATGCGGTCCCGTATTTGCAGTACGTGACGAGGTGCGGAGCTGGTAGATTGCTCATGCAACGACGCGTGTGCAACCCGTGGGGCTCTCTTCCCCTCGGGTTCTCAATGAAGTATGCTTCGGGCCTCAAGTACCGGATGATCTCCAATGTCCTACGAACTCGCCTGTCCGCTGCACGCAAATCTCGGATGCCTACCGTCTTCGCTTGGCTGTACTCTGTGCAAGGTGGGCTAGCCCAGACTACGTCGAAGTGTCCTGGTCTGAACTGTCGGTAGTCCCATCGCATGATATCCTCGCAATGTGTGGGGCCCCCCTTGGGCTGAATGTCTACAGCAACTACTTCGCTGTTGGGAAATTGCTTAGTGAACTGCCTCTCGACTGACCCGGCCCCACAAAACAATACAAGAATCTTAGACTGGCCGACTGGCTCCTTCTCAAGTGCTGCGGCTCCGTTGACTGGCGGCAGGGTGCTCTGAGCAGATACTCTCGCGAAAGTTCCTACTTCCTCATCAAACCTCTCCTCTGGCACCCATGGCATTGCTCCGTCTACCTTGAGCTCCTCCGATAGCGTGGTCCATACCGCTCCTGCGGACTCGTCGCGTCTCTTACGGACCCTAAGCTTCTCTCGCTCCACTCTTAGCCTCGATCCTCTCAAACTCCAACAACGCTCGGTTGGGAACACCGGGCCTGCCGGCTCCGTCCCACTCCAGATCCTCTCGGGTCTTCCACTCGTTCTCACTGCGGGGCATTCCTGACCACTTGACCAGGTACTCTGTCCACCTCCTGCCCTGGCGCTGGCGCGTGCGCGAACGCTCCACCCTCTCGACGTGGGTTTCCTTGCGCCCGCTGACGTCCAACGGAGGAGGGGGAATCCCCTTAGCTCTCTCAACAAAGCGGCTGCCCGACTCTACTGGCGAAAGCCGGTCCACGGTAAACACATCGTGCACTTTCCACTGCTTAGGCGTCTGCAACCTATAGGCCGACGGTGCGCCTCTATCGCTCGCGGGAAGGGCCATCTGCCTGTCGCTGTGAAAGACCTCCAGCACCCGAAGGGGCCCGAGGCGCTTCTTAAGCAATTTCTTGTGCAACCCGCGGTCGCCCGGCTGGGTGAGGTGCGTGGCATCCACCCAAACCTCATCGCCTACTGCGTAACTCCTGGACTTGTGACGCGCGTCGTACTGGGCGATTTGTTGCTGCTGAGCTAAGAGCAGCTTCTCCCTAGCGAGCTGCAACTGGCGAACAAATTGGCGGGCTGTCTCGTGGGCTGTACCCTTTTTTACTGCTGCGCCCCTCCCCCCCTTAGCTCGGCCTCTCCGTGATGCAAGTGCTGCCTCCACGAAGAAGTCCAGCTGAGAGGCCGGAGCGTGACCATACGTCAGTTCAAAAGGGGTGAATCCCGTGACGGCGGAACGCGAGTCATTAATGGCGTACTCGACCGGGGTACACCATAAATCCCAATCGTGCTGGTTGGCGTCGACGTACGCGCGCAACATGCGTTCGACCGTGTGGTTTGTGTGCTCTGCCTGCCCATCACCTTGTGGGTGGTACGGCGTGGTAGAGGCAATCTGGACTCCCATCAACCGATGCAGCTCGAGATGCATTTCATCTCTGAAGCGGGAGTCCCGATCACAGACGATCTTCATGGGAGCGCCGTGCAAACGCCACACTTGGTCGAAATACATGCGCGCGATCTGAGCAGCCGAGCTGTCAGCGTAAAGCATGGGGACTACGTGCACCATCTTGGACAACTTGTCCGTGAAGGTAGCAAACGCGTCGTACCCTCGCTCTGTGCGGGGCAGCCCAGTGACGAAGTCGATACTAACCACTTGCCACAGTCTTACTGGGACTAGCAGGGGGTTAAGCTGACCGTCTGGATACCCGTTGCGTGGCCGGGTCTGTTGGCACACAACGCAGGATTTGCACCAGTCGGTGACATCCTTGCTCATGCGTGGCCACCAAAAGCGACGGGATTCTCTGTCCAGTGTCTTATCCCTTCCTGTGTGCCCTGCTGCTGGGGACTCGTGTGCTTCGCGCATCACCAGCTCTCTGAGGGGGGAATCCTGAGCTAGCACTAGCTGATACCGCCCATCTGCCACTCGCCATATCATGTCGTCTACCATGCGAAATGTGTCTGTCCTCTGATGTGGGGCTGCGATCAGTTCCTCCTTCAACGAGCTGAGGTACTGGCTGCGGTCGTATTCCGCTTGCAAGGCGCGGACGAACTCATCAGCCTTTAGTGGGCCTGATGCTGCCCTGGCCCTTGCTGCAACCCCTGTAGTGACTAAAGGCTCGTCGGGTTCTGCCTCACTGTCCTTTCGCGCAGGCGGCGCTCGGGGCTTTGCCCTGCTGGCTGCTGGGGTCCACACCAGAAGGACCGGCCAGCGCAGCGGGGGTCGACCTCCATCAGGGGACTCGAAGAGGTGGTTGGGACGACCTTTTTCGTCCTTTGTGTCAAAGACCTTGACCGGATGAAGCCCATACTTGGGATGAATCAACCGCCTCCAGGGGGCGTCATAGTCTGGCAGAAGGAACATCGCCGAGGTGTTTTCCGGATCGGCGCGCCACTCAGCAAGGAAATGCCGAAGAATTCTTTCTATCAAGTCTGAATCCTTCGTGTAAGGGGGGTTGCACCAAACGTGTTTTCCGCGCCACTTTTCCTTCAAGCAATCGGTCCAATAGGTGTCAACCTGCCGGTTAACGCCCATGGAGTCGCAACACGCGTCAACGTCAAACACCCCGTACAGGGCTGCTATCTCCTCAAAGCGCTCCCTGATCAGCTTCCAGTCCTGGCGATCTACGACCTGGTCGTAGTGGGAGCTACTTTCTGGGGGCTTAACGGGCTCAGGTACCTTTCCGGCTGCCTTTGGATGACTCTGGGCCTCAGGGTGGGGAACTTCGGGTGACTCTGGACTTCTGCTGTGGCCTGTTCCCTAGCTCGGTCTGCTCTGGTCATGACTGCTAGCGATTCGGCATCCCTCAAGGATTTCTCGCCTACTGCTAGGGTGGCAGCCGCGTCCAGCCAAAGGGCCGGCGACTCTACCCACGTGAGCCCATTCAGATGGGTGAGCTCACCAATGACCGGTGCTGGACTGGTGGGAGGGAAGGACTCGTCCTCGGAATCACTATACTCGAAGGTGGCGCCTAAGACAGATGTGGGATCCTCATCCCCTTCGCATCTCTTGCCTTTCGGCTCAGAGTACTCGGGTCCATCAGATCCATCGGTGGTGCAATCCACTGCCCCGAGGACAGAGGTAGGATCCTCGTCCTCTTCGGACCCCTTGCCTGCCGGTGCGGAGTCTCTGGGCCCATCCGTGGCGCGATCCACAATCCCTTTTTCCTTCCACCCTTCTCTGGCTGACATTTCCTGATAGTCTGGTCGCCGGGACTGCGCGTCTGGTACTACTAAACAGCGCCCTGGCACGTGCTCCATCTGATGGACTCCTACCTCTACCAAGTCCTCGTACCAGCGAGCCTGACGTCGGCTGAGCTCCCTAGCTGGGGCGAAGAGCCACTGAAGGGGTTTATGGTCTCCCATGAGCTTAAATGATGAGAAAATCAGATAATGTCTCCAGGTGACCGTGGTGCAGTGATGGATGGCACAAAGCTCCCGTTCCCCAGCGTGATAGTTCTGCTCTGCGCTGGAGAACTGCAGGCTTTCAAAGGCCAAGGGCTGTAAGCCTCGTCCCTGATCCTGCATGAGTACACCCCCTAGTGCTACTCCACTGGCATCTGTCTGCACAAAGAAGGGTCTGGAACCGTCTGCTGCACCCTTTTGGTCGGGTAGGGCCAAGGCTGGGGAGGAGATCAAGGCAGTTTTTAGCTGTTTAAATGCTGCCTTTTCATTCTCGCCCCAGGTCCAGTCCACGCCGGATTTGGTGAGGCGGGTCAACGGGTACGCGATATCTGCGAAGTTCTGGATGTACCTCCGGTAGAAGCCACACATGCCCATGAACTGTCGCACGTGTGTGACAGTTTCTAGGTCTGGCCAATCGCGTACCGACGCAACCTTATCCTGCTGTGGGCGGCATCCATCCCGATCCACCACATGCCCTAGGAACCGGACTGATCGCTTGCACAGTTTGACTTTCGACTTTTGAGGTAGACGGAATTCTTTCGACATGCCTCCAGGACCTGGCGGAGGTGGTCGAGGTGTACCTCATGGGCGCTCTTACCCGGAACCTCAGCCGAGAAAATCATGATGTCATCTACAAATACTATGCAAAAGGGTAGGTGCCCGAGGTACTGTTGCATCATCCTTTGCCAGGTACTTGGGGAGTTTGACAATCCCATAGGCATGACCAACCACTCGTACGCTCAAAAGTGCGTAGTCATTGCGGTTTTCTCCACGTCCTCTGCTTTCATAGGGACCTGCCAAAATCCCCAAAGGGCATCCATCGTAGAGAAGACGGTAGCCCCTTGTAGATCATCTAAGAGACTCTGGACATCCGGGAGGGTGTACTTGTCCTTGACTGTGATCTCATTGATCTGTCTGTAGTCAATGACTAGACGCAACTCCTTGGGATTACTCGGCTTGGGGACCATCAGCACAGGGCAGCCCCACGGAGAGGCCGAGGGTCGTATGTACCCTTTGGCTAAGAGCTCATCTAGCTGTTGCCGGAGTTGCCGCAACTCCTCCTCCGACAGCTTGTACCCTCGCCGGTGCAAGGCGTTCCCATTCCAATCTGGCCTGAGCCGGACGCCGGACTTGAATTCCCTTGACTGGACTGATTCCGGCAGCTCTGTGCAAATGACATCTGCGAACTCCTTTTCCAGATCCCTAAGCTGCTGCCAGATTTTCGGCGACACCGTCTCGTCTATCTCGTCCTCCGGCGGTTCCGGGGAGGCCTGAGCAGTCTGTGGGGCTGGCGGCGAGGTAGTACCTGGCGGGGCGGCCGGTACCGGCGGGTCTGTGGTCTGCGGAGCTGGCGGCGGGACTGGTGCCGAGGCTCGCGACTTCTGACTCTGAGGACTCGGGACAGTGGGGACTTTTGGTCCCGGTGGCTGCTCGGTGGAAGGGCCACTTTCAGCACCAGGCTGACCGACTGCTGCGACCTGGTCACGCCAACGCACTCGCTTACGCCGTGCTCGGGGTCGTCGCTCCGCGACCAGACCCCGGCCCTGCTGGAGCGCCGCGGCTGCCTGCGCGTGCCAGGTGGGTGGCTTCCCAGCCGCGTGATCCTCTATCGCCTGTCTACGCACCGCTGGCGGAAGCAACGCAAATGCTCCGTTCGCCTCCTGTTTGCTAGCGAAAAAGCTGAGAGGGTCAGGGTGATCCCCGGCCTCGTCGACCGTACTCGCGAATCCCTGTGGCCTAATATCCTCGACCACCGCCCCTACTCTCTGCAAATGACACGCTCCTTCCACGTCACTATAGCCGGACTCGGAACTGTCCGAGACCAACCCTCCCGACCCCTCAGACTCCTCAGCTCCGTCCGGCACCGTTGCGCTGGGACGCACGCTGACTTCACTATCCTCGGACCCGGAGGAGGGTTCTGACGCTAGGCCTGCTACAACATCGTTGGGGGAATCTTCGTCGGAGTCTCCCCCCCCTTGTTGCAGGCCAACGCGCCAAAAGTCCCATCAGGGCCGAGGTAGACGACGAAAGCTTGCTCCTCTCTGTTTCGGAGGGTCCGCAGGTCCCGGCGAGCTCGACGTTGGCTCAAAAGGACTCCCTGTACCAGTGCCATTGCCGTGTCCTTGGACCGACTGGGGTCCGGGGACCCCGGCGAACAGCCAGTGATGACGACCTCTTCCCTGCCCTTGGTGAACCGGACCGAACCCCAGTTCTTATAATCCAGCGTAACCGGGGAAAGGTTCGCCAGCCAAGGACCCCCCAGGATGACATCCACCTTGAGGTCGAGTGGCATTACCCGAAGCTCAACCTGCTGGCCGTAAGACCCCTTTGACGTCTCAGCAAGGAGCTTGGGCCTGATGCAGGAATTAGCATCATATGTGGTGCCATCAGCCACTCGAACCCGCATGGCTTGCTCGTGGCGCACCGGCTTGACGCCGGAGAGCCTCTGCAGTGTACTCTTTGCGATGATATTGGTGGATGCGCCCGAATCCACTAACACCTTGACTCTGACGCCCGCAATCCAGGCCCAAAACAGCAACAACGTCGGTGTGCGACTGTGCCTGTCGAAACTCCTCGGGCGCGCTCCCATCGAGGACACCGCTGCCAGGGACTCACACCAGCTCGGAGTGATATCGCCGTCCTGCATTATGCAGTCCAGGCGGGTGACTGACGTTTCTGCGTCGGAGTCACAGTCCGGGAGGCAGTAAGTACATGCGTCCGCTAGCAGGCCGATGGCGACTGCTTTCTGGACTGCACCGCGCTCCGGGAAGTCTGGGGGGGACACCGCGACTTGGACTGACGCTGCAGCCAGTTTAGCCGCTATGTGCTTTCTGACTTGCTCGTCCCGGTGCATCAGCTCATTGTCTTGCTGAAGTTCCCTATTCTCCCTTTCCAACTCCTCCTTTACGAAGGCGTGGAAGTCCGCATGGCGTTCTGTTGAGGTAGAAGCCGGGTCCCTACTCTCCAACTCGTACCTGCGCTGCAATCGAGAGGTTCGAAGCGCCTTGTCTTCAGGAGTCAGCCATGGTCTGCGTTTCGGGCCCAAAGCCTGGCGAGCCCTGCTTCGGGTCAACCACGGCCGACTGGGCTTTGAAGTTCTCTCTGGTGGTGAGAGTTCTTCTCCCTCGGCAGGCTTGGGTTTGGCAACGCGAACAAACCGTCCGAACTCCTGATCCAAGATGGCTTTGCGTCGGCGATTGAACTCGCGCACCCTGACGAGCCGCTTCAAGCGCTTATCTAACTCTTCTCGATTCAGCTGGGGCTTACTAGTCGTGGGTCCAAGCTTCTGGCTCATCCGCCTTTGCCCTGCCCTCCAAAGCGCAAGGGACTTGACCGGCCGGACCTCCGACTCTTCCAGCTTTAGATACCTTTCTAGCGCCCTGATGGCGGAGCGCAGGCGAGCACTTGGCTGCTGGGCCTGAAAGGCTTTCCTAACTCTGGGGGGTAAACGCTGAGCTCTGAACTTCCAGTGCCCGCGAACTCTCGCAACATCCGACCCCTGGTTCTCCAAGTGCTGTTGGTAGACTGCCCGTGGCTCAACTGTGTGGCTCGACCGGTTTTTACCCCGGGTGTCCGCACCGGTGATCCAACAGAGCAGCTCCCACGGCTCCTCGGGACGCGGAACTGAGGCGGTCGCTGGGGTTCCGGCGGACTTCCAGAAGTTTGCCTGCTCTCTTTGGACGCGCTGCTCGACCTGTTCCCGCTCCGGAGGCTCTGGGCTTTCCGTGCGGGTGGCGGCTAGCATGTCTAAACCTTCCTGCTCATACCTCTCGACTCGACTCTGGCTCTTGAGGTGGCGCCTGGCGCTGCCACTAAGGTGTCTCCCCCACCTTCTCCACCTATCATGCAGCACCTGCATCGCTGTGGACGCCGGCGCGGGGCCCTTTTGTCCCCCTGACCCCGCAGTGACGGGGCCCGCGCCCTTTACTGCGGGGAGGACGCCCCGGGCTGGGGGGCGTCCTCCTGGACAAAATCCAAACCGATGGCAGCCAAAGCTTCCTCCACCGACTCGTCCCCTATCAACGCCAGGGTGTCCTCCAGGAGGCACTTGGCCCACTCCTTCGGGCGCTGGCTCGCCTGCGGACAGTCGCGGGCATAATGGTCCATGCTCTTGCACAGACGGCAGCCCTCGTACTCTGGGGAGCCGAGTCGTTGCCCTGTGGGTGTCGGAGCGCCAGCGGATGTCGCCATGGCTAGCAGCTCCTCCGTGACATCTACGTGGGCCAGCAGCTGGACCGAGCGGCTCGTCTTATCCTGGCTCTGCCGCAACTCCCGCTCAGCCTCTATGGCCCAAGTCAGGAGTTCGTGGCGGCCTTTACTGGCCGTCCGGCTCAGAGTCGGGACCGAAGCGCCTTTCCTCTCGGCTATAAGGAAGACCTTCCTCCTTATCTCCGGTATCAATCCCGTAAGGAATATCTCCAGCAGCTCCTCTTCCGGCACCGGAGAGGTGAGCTCGTGGGCAGCCAGCATGCTCACGATGTCGTGAGCAAGGTGCACCCCCGTCCCAGAACTCGCGGACCGTGCGAGTCTGTCTGTCCTGACTTTGGCGCACGCGACGCAGGAACGGACCGATCGACGCCATTTCCCCCTTGTCGGGCAGCACCAGCTGCGCCAAGGGAACCACTATGACGTCCAGGGTGAGGTTCTTACCTTCCCGAGCCTCCGTCAACACCGAAGAAAGCTCGCGGTACTCGGAGCTGAGTTTGCCGAAGCAGTGTCTGGCCACTTCTGACAGCAGGGAGTGGTCCGACAACACCTTCTCCTCACCCCCGCTCTCTGGTGGTCCCAGACGCGCCATCTCCATGGCGTAGCGCACCGGCTCCAGTTCCCGAACCTCCCTGACCTGCCGAACAAATCGGAGGAGCCGACCAAAGACGTGGGACGACCCCTCCACCTCTGTGTGGTATTTGTCCACTGCCTTCTCCATGGCTCTGGTGGCCTCCTTGAGAGCGTGCTGCTCGTCCTTACGACTGTAATGGCACCGGGGCTCCCTGTAACGAGAGGAGGACGAGAAGGTGAACTGGCTGTCGCCATCCCCGTCTTCGCCATCGCCGCCAGGGTCCTCGTCCGGACTCCCCGGGCCTCCCGGCCCTCCAGGGTCACCGCTCCCCGAGCCACCAGGACCACCATGACCGCCGGCACCGGGCATCTCCGAAAGCTCGTTTGGCTCCGAGTGCTCCAGTTGAGGGACCATCCCCCCCCGTCTCCCGGTGTGTCTGCCGCCGTAGGAAGCGGAGGTGGCATCACAGCCGGAAAGTGGTCGAAAGCACCGGGCCACACGTCCGCGGCGCAAAACCCACACACCGGCAGGTACACCTTTTTCATGAACGCCACCACACTTCTCTTAGCGCTTGCCTGACACGCCCACATACGCACCGGGCTCTCCTCGTGCCCGCACCCACAGCGAGCGCAGCTCTCTGCGACGGACGCCAAGGCCGTCGTGAGACTGTGAATCACCTGGGCCCCGAGGACCCTGTCCTCGTCCGAGAACTTTGCCTTCAGGCACTGCCTGATCTGGTTGGTAGGGTGTAAGCACTCGGCGACCTGACCAAGGGCGCGATACCTACGAGCAGCGTCGTAAAACAGGCGCTGGGCTTCGATCCCCGAGTTGGCATACCCGACCACGTGTTTCCGGAGGGCGTCGCAGACCTGTATAGGAAGGGAAATAAAGTCCCATGAGTGCGGCGGAAGCGCTGTCACGTCCGCGCGCGACTCCTCCGGAGGGCTTTGAACGCCCCGGTTCTCGACGTCACAGGTGACGACGGAAGTCGGCTCTACCAGCTCATGTCCCTCTCGGGAGGTGGGCGTCTCCTGAACCGGACTCGACGCTGCCGCTGAGGGCCCCCGAGCGTCTGACTCCACGGGCCCTGGGGGCGAGGCCTGAACCAGGGCGAGCCTTTGGACTTGTGACTCTATGACCGCCTGCAGCCTCTCCTCCAGCTGGGCCTCGGCTGCCGCTCGCCGCTCCTCGGCGGCTACCTGCTGAGCGACGCTCTCGTCGACAGCCAACTGCCGGGCAGTCTCCCGGGCTTCTGCGGCCAGCCGGTCTGCAGCCCAGCGCTCTTCGACAGCGCGTCGCTCGGAGACCCTGCGTTCCTCGGCAGCGCGCTGATCGGAGATCCTGCGCTCCTCGGCAGCTCTTTGACTCTCTTGGAGTTGCCGAGACAGCTGTTCCAGGCGAGCCTCGGCAGCTGCCTCCCGAGCTTGCGACTCCTTCTGCCAGGCTTCCTTCAGCTCTTGCAGGTCCTGACTGTTCCTGCTCGAAGTGGACTCCGGGGACGACGACGTGTTCCCCGAGGAAGTCGGACCGGGGTGCGGGGCCGATGGTGCTCGACTGGGCTTCCGGGTGCGAGGCACCGGGCGACTGGGGCCGCTCGGCTTAGGCGCCTGAGTCCTGGGCCTCGGACGTTCCGCGGGATGCTCTTCCTCCGATGAGGACGAGAGGGGAGCAAACCGGTTCGACCAGTTCCCACCGGGGGCTGCGGAACTCGGAGGTGCTGTACCTGACTTCTTAAGACCCCTGTGTGACTTCCGGGTGCGGCCGCTCATTCTGACGGCCGCGACGACCGCTCTCCTTACCTCCTGGAGGTCCGCTCCTTGGCGTACCAGCTCCCCTGGTCTGCCGGCGTTGATGGCAAAGGCAGAGAATCTACACCTCCCAAGGGAGTTGTGAGGGTCCTCGCGCTTTTGCTGCATCAACACCCTGGACTCGGAGACTGACTGCTGGTGGATCTCCAGGCGATAAGCGCCGTCCTCGGAGAGCCCATAGTCCTTGAGCTGGAACCACATTAATTAGCCCTGACAGCGGGTGGTCTTTCCCCAGGCGCTTTAGGCCTCGACGGATGTCCTGCCACATAGACTCCTGGTCGGAATCCGAGCAAGAGCTGACACCGGATGAGGTTCCCGCCTTCCTTACCGGACGGCGGGCACTCGTTCCCTGGGACGAGTCCGAGCTGACTGGGGTCGTCCTGGGGAGCCGGCGCCACTCGCGAAGACACCTCCTGCCCATCTGGGTCACCCGGTGTCTCCGGGCTCCAACCCACCAGGTGCTCCTCTCCTTGGCGAGCATCGTCTGCTGGTGCCATGCCATGAAGACAGCTCCAGCTTGACGTCTGCCTCTGCGCCACAGACCCTGTGTCTGGACGACATGCTGGCGCCATGCTGCGAAAGCGGACTCGACCCAGCGCCGACTGCCTTTGTCAAACAGGCCTTGAAGTTGGGCGACCTGTTGGGTGACGTCATTCCACGCTTGGAATGCCAGGCGCTGGAGCTCGCGCTGATGCGCTGCCTGGTCCGTCCTGGCCCTCCATGCGACCCACGCAAGCCGCGCTGTTGCGCGCTGACGAGATGGCAGGGAGACTCTCGCACGTCGTTGCGCTGAATTCAGCGCCCAGGTGCTCCATTGACGGAAGGCCAATGCGAGCATGGATTGACGTCGCTCTCCTCGCCAAGCCGGATTGGGCTGGATGCGAGACTCGCGCCCCCGTGACTGGACGACGTCTAGCTGCTCTGGGCTCCGGACATCATCAGACTCCCCTTCTGCCGGGGGACTCCAGTCACTGGCTCGGTAAACCTCAAAGCGCCCTGGGGCACTGATGAGATTCACTTGCTCGCTCCCCACGAGGGAAGAGAGGGAGGATGCTGCCGGTCCCGACGTCGGTTCCTGACGGACGACCCTACTACTCGCACTCCTGCTGGACGCAGGGAGTGGGGAGAAGGGAGCTGCCGAGGGGTTCAACCCCTTAGCAGAGCGGTCCGAGTCCGACCCGGAGCCGGCGCCTGCCGCCGGCGGTGCCGGAGCCTCGGGCGACGCACGCTTCCGGCGCGCCGGCTGCCGTAGCGCCGAGCTCAATGCGAGCTCGGACACTGGCTCAGCTCCACTGACCCTCGCTGGTGAAGGGGCTTTTGGTGGCGAGGCCCTACGGGGCCCACCAGACAACCCTGGAGGGGCTCTCAGGGGCGTGCGCGCCGGTGTAACCTCGAGGGCTTCACCGCCGTATTGGCGCGCAAGCGCGCGCCGCACTCCCCCCCCCCTCTCACGGGAGCGCCAATCCCGGCTGTCTGACCCGCCTGCTGCGCCCCAGAACTCCCCAGAGCCTGGGCCGGCTGGCAGGTTCGCAGCGCGAGACCCCGACCGACCGGACCCCACGGCCGAGCCGGGGGCGGCGCCGGCCCGACCCCCCCCACGCCGGCCCGACCGACCGAGGCATTCCTCCTCATCTGAATACATGGGCATAGTACGCGTGCTATGCGTGAGATTCAATCTAGCTAAAGCCGAAAGTGTACACGACACACGTGGCAACTAGCACCCGCCGATCTAGAAATTTACCACTTGCGCCCGAGCACAAGTGGCTACACCGGCCGAGGCGCGGAGATTTCCGGAAAGGAAGATCCTAGAAAGCTAAAGCCCCATGGGGGACATCAAACGTTGCACGCTCGCAATTTAACCAATCGAAAAGCGGTTGGTGTGGCAACTAGTACCCGATCCCAGGAATACGCCACTTGCGCGCGAGCACAAGTAAGCACACCGGCCGAAGCGCGGAGATTCCCGAATAGGGGGGACTAGAAGGCTAAATTAAAGGTAGGGGAAACCCCAAACCAACCCCGAATTTCAGCAAAGGCTTACGCAAAATTGAAAAATTTGCGCAGCGCTTCCGCCGCGAAGGGTCGGAATTGCCGAAAAACGGAGGCGATTTGGTTTTCCCGCACCTGCGAGTCCAAAAGCACGGATATGCGTGCTATGCGTGTATGCGTGCTAGGACTAAGGCAACGCGCGCACCTTAAAAGATTGTCGTCGAGCTAGATTCCCCCACACCGACGCGGCTCCAAGCAACCTGGAACCCTCAATCCCACACACCACCGCGCAACAAGAACGAGAGCACAGGCATTCTCGATTTCGTAGTGCAAGTACTCGCTAGCTAATCGCACAAGGCGGGGCGGGTTGATCAGAATTTGCGCAAGAAAGACAAGGAAGCAACGTGAAAACACGAACTAATTACCATTTTGTAGGAGTCTACACCTTGACTTCTTCTCTTCTTTACGGTTTCGGACTTATACTATTCTACACTTATTAAACGACCGCACGAGGTATGATTACGTTAGGTCAACTACAAGACTTCGGTTTCGTAAATCTTAATAGTTATGCTTTTGCTTTCAAGTGTATGCTTTCAATACACAATATACAGCGGATACGGCTCTTTACTTTTATGTTACAATTCTCAGTTCAGTTCATCTCTCCGAAACGGGTTACACTTAGAGTTCTTATACATTCAGGAACTCTTTCCATAACTCAACTGTACTGAGTACTCCGTACAACAGTCTAGGCACCTCACATCAACATCATTCTGATCGGTCCTACTGTACTCCGTACTGAGTACTCCTGCGTTTTATACTTAGCCGTTTTTCTTGCTCTTGTGCTTGCCTCCTAGCACACTGGATCGATGCCCCCTGAAAATTTTCAATTTATGTTGGTTTGGCTTTAGCGTGATAGGGAAATTTGTGAAAACATTCTCCCCCCACATTATGTTAGCATGTCGTTAGCATGTCGTTATCACATCATGTGTTAACGACATGCTAACCGCATGCAAAAGACATACTAAAGAAGCGAATCTGTTAGGGAATATTCCTCAGGCCTGTTAGCACGTCCGTGTTTAGCATGCCTTTAGCATGGTTTTCAGTCCGTAGGGCGCCCGTAGGACGGCAGTAGCACGCCTGTAGCATGCCAGTAACATGTCCTTAGCACATGTCCTAACTGGAACGCCCATAGTTAAGGCCCATATATGCACGTGCTACCGACGTTCTACCGCCGTGCTAAGGGCGTGCTAAGCTCAGACGTGCTAACACATAATAGGAATATTCCTCAAAAGATTCTCCTGATAGCATGCCGTTAGCACGTCGTTAGAGGTCATATGTATATATAAATGTGTATAATTACTATAACCTCTAACGGCGTGCTAACGGCATGCTAACATAAGAATCTTTCCAGGAATATTCCTATTATGTGTTAGCACGTCTGAGCTTAGCACGCCGTTAGCACGGCGGTAACACGTGCATATATGGGCCTTAACTATGGGCGTTCCAGTTAGGACATGTGCTAAAGACATATTACTGGCATGCTACAGGCGTGCTACTGCCGTGCTACGGGCGTCCTACGGACTGAAAACCATGCTAAAGGCGTGCTAACCTCAGACGTGCTAACAGGCCTGAGGAATATTCCCTAACATATTATCCTGTTAGCATGCCGTTAGCACGTCGTTAGAGGTCATATGTATATATAAATGTGTATAATTACTATGACCTCTAACGACGTGCTAACGGCATGCTAACATAAGAATCTTTCCAGGAATATTCCTCAGGCCTGTTAGCACGTCTGAGCTTAGCACGCCGTTAGCACGGCGGTAAAACGTCGGTAGCACGTGCATATATGGGCGTTAACTATGGGCGTTCCAATTAGCACATGTGCTAAGGACATATTACTGGCATGCTACGGGCGTGCTACTGCCGTGCTACGGGCGTCCTACGGACTGAAAACCATGCTAAAGGCATGCTAAACACGGACGTGATAAAACGCCGGAGGAATATTCCCTAAAAGATTCGCTTCTTTAGTATGTCTTTAGCATGCGATGTTCCAGTTAGCACACGTTCTAAGGACATATTACGGCCGTGCTACGGCCATGCTACTGCCGTGCTACGGGCGTGCTACAAGCGTGTAACGGGCGTGTTACCGGCGTGCTACGAGCAAAGCATATATCTTCCAAAAGATTTTGCGGCCCGCAGTTGCAAATCTTTCAGGCCCGGTTTCGGCCAGCCCGGCCCGTCTCGAAAATTGCCCGCCGCAGGCGAATTTTTCCAATTTTAAGTATGGGAATATCATGAAAATCAAAATTTTCACGTAAATTTTTGAGATTTTCACTGTTCGTCTACGGCCCGCAGCCGGATCCAATCCCGGCCCGCTTTCGGCCCGGCGTGACACGCTATGGCCCCGGGCCGGCCCGCCACGGTAAGATATATGCCCTGGCTACGAGACAGTTCAGCATGCTACAAGCATGCTAAACTCGGAAATTATGACACATCTGAAGAAGATTCCTCAAAAGAATCTATTCCGTAGCATGTCGTTAGCCTGTTATGCTCATCCTAGTGACGTGCTACCTAACGAAGGTCTTTCGGACCTCCTATACTCCAATTACTATGAAGGTAGGGGGAGGGGGGAGGGGGGGTCGCGGGGTAATAGGGTTGCAATGCCCCGAAAAGGAGAGCATTTCTCCGCGCTACGTGAAGAATCGGCTCGCCAAGTTCCCCTCAATGCATCCGAGGACGAGGTCGTGCTTGCGCCCGCAAGAACACCTCGTACGGTCCCGGGCCACCGTGGCCTTTCCCTCCAACAACAACAACAACGACCAGTGGACAAAAGCAATGTGCCACGACTATCCCGCCAGGCCATGCGTAACCCAGCTCCTCACCCAGTACCCTCGACACCACATCCAAGTTTGGTGAATGGTACCACCTCCCGCCCAAGTAGGCCGGCAACGGCACTTGTTGCCTGCGAGACTGTTGGTCGTCCGGAGGGTTTCCGGTTGGGTCACCTTTTCGAGAAGCCCACGAAGGAGCTTCGAGTCAGCCAATGGGCGGAAACCACGGTGGCGTGTGTATGTGATCCAAGGTGAGTGCTTTACCCTATAGTTTTAGCATTCCTTTCGAGATGTACGGGTCGCGTACAGGCAACCACGGCATGCATGTTTCAAAAAGTCGTACTATATGGTTTGTAGGATGCCGTATATAGTGCTCGGGAATATTGAAGGCCTATTTAAGGGTTCGCTTGTTGTTATACGACTTGTTGAAAGTATTTTAACCCGCCGCTTTCGAACTTGGCAGGTACCCGTCACTCGAGATGCAGCGTGCTCTTTGTGAAGTAACCGCTGGCCTGTTGAAAGTGCGGGAGTACAGACACGTCGGCATGGTTCACATTTACACCTGTTGTCATGCCAAGGACGAACCGACTTGCATGACTCCCCACGAGTTTCATGCTTGCGCACTAGAAATGCTAACCACCCAACGGCGCTACCCGACATGGTTGCCAATCCCGTCCATTTTGGTTGAAGAACCAGGCAAGGTAATGTACGGGGACCACGCATTTTCAATACAAGTACGGGAACGTGAAGTGGCAGATTGTCTCGTGTCCATTGCCGCGAAAATCATGCACATTGTCGCCGCCTCCATCGATGCCAGCAACCTGGCGAGGTGAGCCCCCCTTCCCCCCCCTTGCTTTGGAATGTTTGCATGTCGGCGTTAGGGTCCCTTTGATACTCCGTTAGCATGCTAACCGCATAATAAGTGCGTGCTATCTCCAGGCTCGGCCACGACTCCCCGCTGCCCGCCTCGCCTTCGCTACTCCCCGAGCCGATGGGCGACCCCAACGACGACACCACCCCTCCCCCGTCCTTGAGAGAGGGCGAATCTGACTCTTCATCCATGATGGAGGTCGATGCCGAGCCCCAGGTCGCCGACCTCTTCATGAGCCATAACGATGCCAAATTAGCGAGGTGCGTCCCTACTCGTGATGTTATCGCCGGGCGTTAGTATATTGTTAGCACGCCTGTAGCATACCAACGGCAGTATAAGTGCGTGCTATCTCCAGGCTCGGCCACGACTCCCTGCATCCCGCCTCGCCTTCGCCACTCCCCGAGCCGATGGGCGACCTCACCGACGACACCACGCGCACCCCTCCCCCGTCCTTGATTGAGAGAGGACGACTCCGACTCCAGCACCGACGGTACCACTCCTCCCGCGTCTTTGCGAGAGGGCGACGACGAGCAGTATGACAATCGACTTCGCAATCTTGTGCGAGGATGTACCGTGGAATATCGCAAAGCCTACCATGACCCTTGGGCATCGATACTTGTTGGCGACTTGGTGGACCAGATGCCTGAGCCCTCCTATACAACCATTTGCGCGGATCGGTTAATAGAGGTGCGGTTCGCGGGCAAGGTTTTTCGATGTGAGGCAACGGACGGGGTCATGACGTTGGCTGCGATGGTCCACGTTTTCTACGACCTCTTTGATTGGGTTGATCATTATTGTATGTCCACGGGCTTCCAAGGGGCACCGGCAAATTACTTCAGTCAATGTGATTAGCACAAGGATACCATTCTAACCGCATATTAAGGGCATTTGGACCAGCAATGGTGGTTTTCACAATCGTGGGCTTGGCGAAATGCAGGCACGGCCGCATTACCAAAATACTGCGAGTGGAGATTGCTTGAGAGTTGTACACCTTACTCAAGTGCGATTGGCTTGCAAAGCCGACCGAGAAACAGATCAAGGCCTACCGTCTACGAAACTCCATTCTCGGCCCGGATGATTTGACTAGGACGGTCTACACCTTCAACCCGCACGTTGACCCAGCAGCCTTTGAGCACAAGGAGCCATTCATATTACCCAATCGAGTAGAACAACAAGTTGTTATTGTGCCACATCCGTGCATGGAGACCGGCGCCGTTATTCTCGACCCAACGGCCGACTTCTTTGAGTGCATAGGATGACATTAGGATGTTAAATGTGTGATAATGACATGCTAACACTGACGTGCTATCGGCGTCCCAAGAACATGCTAGCGACATACTAACGCCCCTACCTTTCCGAGGAATTCCGCTCGCTTACCACCTGACCCGAATCGCATCATACTCCGTGGCATATCCTTCCCCTGCCCTTCTAATCACCATATAGCATGTTCCTGGTGATCTACGCACCCCCACATGCCTCACCACTCACTACCCCTCACGTTGGCGCGAACACATGCTTAAGGCGCAGTGGCGTTAGCATGCCTTTAGCATGTCTGATGTGTGATAATGACAACATGCTAACACTGACGTGCTATCGGCGTCCTAAGGACATGCTAGCGACATACTAACGTCCCTACCTTTCTGAGGAATTCCGCTCGCTTACCACCTGACCCGAATCGCATCATACTCCGTGGCATATCCTTCCCCTGCCCTTCTAATCACCATATAACATGTTCCTGGTGATCTACGCCCCCCCACATGCCTCACCACTCACTACCCCTCAAGTTGGCGCGAACACATGCTTAAGGCGCAGTGGCGTTAGCATGCCTTTAGCATGTCTGATGTGTGATAATGACATGCTAACACTGACGTGCTATCGGCGTCCTAAGAACATGCTAGCGACATACTAACGTCCCTACCTTTCCGAGGAATTCCGCTCGCTTACCACCTGACCCGAATCGCATCATACTCCGTGGCATATCCTTCCCCTGCCCTTCCAATCACCATATAACATGTTCCTGCTTCCTGGTGATCTACGCACCCCCACATGCCTCACCACTCACTACCCCTCAAGTTGGCGCGAACACATGCTTAACCCCTTAGCTGCCAGCTGATGGACATGTCCATCAAACACTCAAAACTGATTTTCTCGGCGACAAATAACTCAAATTCACTTTTGAAGACAGTTTTGAAAAGCTCTTATCGAGCCGCGTGCAGCCATGCACTTGGGAGCAACCATGTTGCGACGATGCTCTAAATATTTCCCCAGACGAACTCTATTTTAGCTTGACCATAATGAGTCACATTTAGGGCACATGTGTCATAGTGTTACAAACCCCTAATAATATAAGTAGCCCTAACCGCATGTTGAGCACTTGGTAAGATTATACCTGGAGGTATAGGGTCAATATTAGGGCTTACATTGTTAACGATGTGCACATCAATCAACATTTTTCAGTTGACAATCACGTCATCGGTATCAAGTGTCATGTATTTCTAACGTTTGCATGTGATTCGCCTTGAGAAGACCTTTCCGACACTATTTTCAAAAGTTGAGGCAGGACCCTTATGCCAAAGTTATCGCAAATAAACCAAAATTTTCAAAACCCCGAAATTCCTCCGGCAACTAAGGGGTTAAGGCGCAGTGGCGTTAGCATGCCTTTAGCATGGACATGCTAACACACCTATGGGGCTTTAGCATGCCGTTAGCACGCATGCTAACACCTATCTGGCGTTAGCATGTCATAGCATGTCCATGGCACGCGTTTAGCATGTCGTTAGCAGCATACTAACGTTTTCCAGGACCGTAGGGTCTAGTTAGCACAAGTGCAGAAACCTACGGGCAAGGAGCTCCCGCTAAACAACTGGAAGGCACTGTGTCAGCAAACCAGATTTAAAGATTGTAGTTGTCAAAGTAGAAAGCATAAAACCAAATTGAAGACCATGTTGAGGTCAAAGTACATCTCAGCACACCACCAGAGTGGTGTACTGCCAGAGCCAGAATAAAAGCTACTCTGGGTCAAAGTCCAGAGGGGTACCGTCACCACAATGCTCACGGTAGTAGCCCGCAGCACTGCACTCCAGTGGGTCAGCCGGCCGGTGAACCACCGTCGCAGCACCCAGGGAGTGCAGTACCGCATCCAGAGTGACGGGGTTCAGCTCGGAGATACCAGGGTAGATGCACAAATGCCCCCTGCACAGCACAGGCTGCGGTGCAGCCTGACCCGATACCTGCACAGGGTCGATGTCATTGGCCGCCGTGTAGGCGGCAGCTCCCACTCCCATGATCGAGATGAAAAGGATGAGAGAGATGAAGTAATGAAACCCCCACGGACCCGCGTGTGCGGGGAAGCCCCATCGCGGCTTGCCACAACCGTAGGTGCGGGGAGCACCACCAGACTGAGGCACGTGGGCCACGGACTCCGACGCATGATTCGCCGAGATGGCCGGAGTCCGCGGCTTCACCGCGAAGCTGCCGTCCGCGAAGTCCTCGTAGTCGTCGGTGTCGTAGCCAGTCAGGTCAACCGGCTCGACCGCGGCGTGGTTGACGGTCTCCACAACTCCCGCGAACTCACCGCCTGATCCTTTCGTAGTGGTCACCCGCGTCGATTGAAGCGGGTCACGGGTGAGCCGTAGCCGTAGAGCTCAAGTAGCTCTTTCTCATTCTCCAAGACATGCATAGCAGGGGCCGGCACGGCGGATGCCGATGCCGCCGCACCACCTGCCGGAACCTGCTCCTCTGGCGTGATCCCCGCCTCGGCAGGGCCACACACCAGAGCCGAGGTCTGTGGCTCAATGCCCCCAGGCGGCGGGAAAGAGGCGTGAGTGTAGTGTACCTTAGGCTCCACCGCCGCGTTGACCTCCGCCGCGAGGTCGTCCAGCCGCTGTAGGATGTCGTCACCGGATGTCCCCGCCACCGGTGTCACCGTGTCAACGGAGAAGCCGTAGGCCGACACGTCGATGCCCCCCACAACGCCCCCGCACAGCACCGCTGGCGGGCCGTACACCGTCGCCGCGCGGGCAAAGGCCTCAGCCCCATCATCTGCTGCCTCCTGAAATACAGCACACATGGCGAGGGCATGCACGCCCTCCGCATCC
>LGRX02030758.1:0-26876 GCA_001247695.2 Cymbomonas tetramitiformis | reverse complement strand
TGTCTCGTGGGCGCGTGAGATATGCAAATGATACGGCGAAGTCATTAGAAGTTATGAGAAGTATCTAGAAGTTATTACGAGGCATCGAGAAGTGATATTTCACATCGGGTCACATTCGCGGGGCGTTGGGGAGCTAATTTCGTCTGTAAACTGACTGCAAAACAGAAAATGCATGTCTCGTGGGCGCGTGAGATATGCAAATGATACGGTGAAGTCATTAGAAGTTATGAGAAGTATCTAGAAGTTATTACTAGGCATCGAGAAGTGATATTTCACATCGGGTCACATTCGCGGGGCGTTGGGGAGCTAATTTCGTCTGTAAACTGACTGCAAAACAGAAAATGCATGTCTCGTGGGCGCGTGAGATGTAGCACGTGATACGGAGAAGTTATTAGAAGTTGTGAGAAGTATTTAGAGGTCATACCTAGGCAATGAGAAGCGAAATTTCACATCGGGTCATATTCACGGGGTGCTGGGGAGCTAATTTCGTCTGTAAAAAGGGCTGCAAAGCAGAAATTGCATATATTGCGGGTGCGTGAGATGTAGCACGTGATACGGAGAAGTTATTCGAAGTATGTACAAGTCATAACAATATACACCGCAACATAACAGTATCTACAATATATACAATATATACATCTACATAACACTAGAATCTCACAGAAGTGCCAACAACCGCTCATGCTCCCTCAGGGGTAGCATGTGCACATCCCCCCTCTTAACTAGGCGAACATCACATGCTAGTACGGCTTCACACGGAATCAAGCACTTCTTGCTAGTATCTAAGGTGTATGTATCTCGCACGTTTGGATCCGTCCACTCAAAGTATCTCCCCGAAATCACCGAGTCTCCAGGAGCAAATGTCTGTTTATAGTCATCACGGCGGATCCTCCCGCCGACCTCCGTGACACCAGACAGCGCCTTCACCAAGTAGTAGGCATGTGATGCGTCCGTAGGATCCTTCTTCACCGCCATGACGCTACCACGCCGCACGGCTACACTCACACCCGCCGCATACTCCTCCACCATGCCGCGAATCCTCACGGCGGCCGCGCCCGTAGCCGGCCGCAACTCCACATCTCTCCACGCATCCACGTGGGACGTCTCCAAGCATCCCTCCGAGTCCGGAATGGAGCGCACACACTCCGCATAACAATTCACACAATAGCATGTACGCTCACGTACCATCAACTTCCCCTCGCCCTCCCCCCCCCCTTACAGAATGCAAGCGCTGCGTCCCATCCACCGCCTGGTATGCCGCACCAGCATTGTGATCCACCGCATGCAATCCTCCCGCCTCCTCGTGCAGTGCGTCCTCTGGTACCAAGTAAAAAAACCGTTGATTGAAGCTCGCTCTTGCCTTGGCGTAACTGCTATCCGCACGTCGGCTCAATCTCTCGCAACAGAACGCATGCAGGTCTGCAGCGCAATTGATGCGGGCATACCACTTGTCACCCTCTGATATGACCGCCACCGCCGCCGCGTGCTTGACATGCGCCCCCGCCCCATCGTTCCTGCTCCCCCTTGGCATGCGCCGTCTCAAAGAAGTTCCGTTGGCAAGGTACACCTAATGACCACTCGTATTTGCTGTTCGCCACATCTGCAAACCCTGCCGCGCACTTATTTTGTCCCGCACAACCATCTGCCCACTCGTGGATAAACAAGGGCTTTGCGATCCCCCTCCCGATGAAGTAGTCTCTGATGATCAACTCCCGCATGTACTGAATGAAGCGGTGATCGTGCTTCCGGTCATCGCTCAACAAGTACACGTAATCCTTCACCAGCACTGGGTTCTCCGCGGTTGATTCCACCCCATCCACGGCCATACACGCATGTCTCCACACCACGCAGACTAATATGGTCGCCTGCTTCACCACCCAATGCAGACTTTGCACTTCTCGAGGAATGTTCAATGAATGATTCTCCGAGAAGTCAAACAAGAACACCGCATGTCCCAGTGGCAAATCCCTGACGCACGTCTGAAACTGCCGCTGCTGGTGTAATGCCATGAAAGTGTGATATGCATATGGCCGCAGAAACGCGCAATCCCCGCAGCCTTCCAACTTCTTCCACGCCCATGCCTCCGGTTGCCCTGCGGTCGCGATATTCACTAAGAAGTTCCCCTTGCACTGACAGTTTGGCGAAGCCCCCGGCTCGTGCCCCAGCAACAGCGCCTGCAACTTGGCGATCAAGGCGGCCAGCTTCGTCTTCTTCTCCACAAACTGCAGTCGCCGAATCTCCTTACCATCCTCGTCCATCTGTCCTGTGCCGCAAGTCTCGTAACAAGACCACGGCACTTGCGCCTCATGCTGCACCTCACTGTCACACACTTTGAAGTTGGCCAAGCCGCCACACTTCTCGCACCTCCCTCTCAAGCACTCCATGGCATGCTTATCCCCACCCGCGGACACAACAAGCTCTCGGCGAAAGTTGATGTCGACCTCCCCGCCTTTGCAATAGTGCAAACCATTCCCGTGTTCCCCACCGCCTTTCGCCTATGCTCAGGTGTCCTTCGAACCCGTGGGCAACATGTCGCCGAAGTGCACGCACATGGTGAATGCACCGCCTCTCGGGCCTTGTCAAAGCCCTCAAGGACCATTCTCATGTCTTCGTGGTACCTACAACAACAAGATATGTTGTCCTTCCTTCGCAGCCGCACAACATTGTGCGGCTTGCACACCCCTTGCTTCTCAAAGGAACGTTGCCCAATCTTGAGAGCGGGGTACTTGGCTTGAAACCTCCTATATATTACTAGTTGAGAGGCTTCCAACCAATGTTTGCTCACGAACTCCCTCGGTGTTCTCAAAGCACCGGTGTTGGGGTCACGTGCCAACACGACGTCCTTTTTGCAAGGACTAACTCGAGTGTTGTCCGGGTGCAACCAAAAAGCTCTAATAAGAGCACAAGTCGCCATTGTCAAGCATCGGGTAGACAATCTCCGTTCCGCAAGCATCACGCCCTCCCAAAGGCCACGACGCCCTCTCTCCGCAGTTCCCATGTGTGCCCCCTCCCTCAAGTTTGAATTTCCGACCACCCCAAGCGTTCCAACGCGTTGATGCACACCAAGCATCGTGCAAGCCGTACGCACCAAGTTATCCTCGGCCAAGTTGCTCCCAAATGCCGCAGCCGCTATCCCCCTCGTTAGACTAACGTTCGCACGTGTGTTTCGTCGTGCTAAGCGTGATAACGCGTCCCTCAAATTCGCCACAACACAATTCTTCACTGTCTCCTCGCGCCGGTCACCTAACGACACCAATGCCGCATTGCACTCCTTGTGCACCTCCGAACTCAAGCCCGCCGGAAGGGACTCGATATACGCCCTCACCGCACCCGCAATGCGGTGAGGGCTTCTCCCAAATGCCGTTCGCATCTTCTCGATCCACCAACCCTTATTCCCGCGCGTCAACTCCTCAAAACCGTCACTTACTTGCGGCAATTGACCTCTAGGACGTTCGTGCGTTTCCTCATGCCCACCTTGCAACTCGTCTGACATTTCCACATCGTCACAAACCTCCTCTGAGTGAGCGTGATTAACATCACCTTGTCCTTTTGCTGATGTCCAGGCCTCGCACAACAAATCTATCTTCCCCACCAACGTGTCAAGCGTATCCATATCATCATCTTTCAGGGGCCACACTCCAAGAGGTATAATGCGAGCGGAATCTCCAACCTCTACGAGAAGGGGTAACAAGTCTATAAGAGCGGGAGGAATATCCCAATTCGGTCCCGGATTGTAGGCAGCGTCGGAGCCACACAACGCCAAGAAAACGCTCACTGCAAGCAGCGTAATGTGGAGAGTCGTACATAACACCCCAAATAGCCACGATCGTTGATCCCGCACGAGCGTGACGTTCAATAACCCTTCCCCGATATGCGTCCCTGTCACCAAACAATCTAGTAAGACACACGTAAACCCTTCCTTGACGCGAAGTCTCACAGCAGCACAATCACATGTGTATTGTACACACGTTTCGGGGTGTAGATATTCATACCGTTAAAGCTTGTGGGATTGGGGCGCCGCTTCGTGCTGCCACCCATATTCGCGCCCTCCTACACCGTTTGCTCCGATTCCAAGACATATCGCGTATGCATATCCATAGTAATATATACAAGTTTGTCTTTCTCTTCAAGCATTTTCACATACTTACTTCCACGAAATGCTTGGGCGGTAGGTTTTGTCCTCGATTCATACTGAGCTGACGTGACACGTGCATGAACATTTCTCGTATGTCGGATCCGATCCCAGATCCATCGACGTACGAGAAATGCCTGGGCGGTTTTGTCCTCGATTTATACTGAGCTGACGTGACACGTGCATGCACATTTCTCGTATGTCGGATCCGATCCCAGATCCATCGACGTACGAGAAATGCTTGGGCGGTTTTGTCCTCGATTTATAATGAGCTGACGTCACACGTGCATGCACATTTCTCGTATGTCGGATCCGATCCCAGATCCATCGACGTACCCGAAATGCTTGGGCGGTTTTGTCCTCGATTTATACTGAGCTGACGTCACACGTGCATGCACATTTCTCGTATGTCGGATCCGATCCCAGATCCATCGACGTACCCGAAATGCTTGGGCGGTTTTGTCCTCGATTTATACTGAGCTGACGTCACACGTGCATGCACATTTCTCGTATGTCGGATCCGATCCCAGATCCATCGACGTACGAGAAATGCTTGGGCGGTTTTGTCCTCGATTTATACTGAGCTGACGTCACACATGCATGCACAGTTACTGCGTCTCAGCGCCCTAGTTGGTGCAAGCGAGCGGAAGCCATTCTTGAAGAACACTTCTTAGAGCTAGCACTTCGGAAACTGCAATGACCTCAAGAAACCGAGGCGGAAACAACGCGCCTGCCAGAACCCGTGGGTCGAGAGTGCCCCGAAACGCCCCTGAATTCCACCGCTGCCATGTCGTTGGATGCGAGAGTAAACTAGCTCCAGCGCTGACATGTAGGGTTTGCAATAGGAGCTATCACTTTAGTTGCTCGAATAAAAACTATCCGGCGGTGCAGTGTGGTGCATGTAAAGAGGTACTTCCGGAAGATAGGTGTTGCTATTGTGATAAGGGGGCTTTCGTTACACGATGCAAGGTGTGCGAGCTTCGCTACCACCCAAAGTGTCAAGAGGGAAAAGGGCTAAAGAGAGATTTGTTTAACTGCGGTCGCAAGGAATGCGTCGAGCCTAGCGGAGGAAGATCGGAACCCACTGTCGTGAACATGCACCACATACAGGCGACGAAACGACTGGGGGAGCTGCCAGGTCCGAAGACCGCCGTGAGGAAATCATTAGATTGGAATGCTTTCGATCATGCCCTCACAATAGCATACGATAGATGCTATAAAGGGCATGAAGATGGTGAGCACCTTTTCGAATCACATGTTGGGAGAACCTATAGTCATGCGTATGGATAATGCCCGAAACCCTGCTTGTGTAAACGCGCATGGTTTTGGTGTGGTATGAATTAGGTGGGCTCGACGTGCCTCCTCCGCCCTCACCCCCACCGCCAGCACCTGAAGACTGCTGCTTCATCTGCGAGAAAGATGATGGACGTGGAGTGCACAAGTGCTCGCACTGCGGTGCGAGCTACCACAACGTGTGCCTTGTAGGCAAAGGCATTGAAGAGGTGAACAACTGTGGTAGACCGGAGTGCATGGCGAAGCGCACGGTCTACCCAACCTCGCAAGCGGAGAAAGACACTCTGGCAAAAGAAGGCGCCCTGCTGCTGGAAGGCGCGTCCCAGCAGAGTTTGCCGTGGCCACCGCCCCTTGAAGCGGCCACACCCCCCGAGGTTGGTGAGGGGGATGTGGAAGCGCCGTCGGGAGCGGAGCAACCCGCGGACGCTCCCGCCCCCACGAGCACGGAGGTTCTCGCGGCGGGAGAGCCCGCACCGGCGGAGGTGGTGTTGGCTCCGCCCCCAATCACGGGGAGCCCCGCGGCGGGAGAGCCCGCACCTGCGGAGGTGGTCGTGGAGGATGCCGCAATCGCAAAGGGTCCCGCGGCGGGAAAGCCCGCACCGGCGGAGGTGGTGTTGGCTCCGCCCCCAATCACGGGGAGCCCCGCGGCGGGAGAGCCCGCACCTGCGGAGGTGGTCGTGGAGGATGCCGCAATCGCAAAGGGTCCCGCGGAGGGAGAGCCCGCACCGGCGGAGGTGGTAGTCGCTCCGCCCCCAATCACGGGGAGCCCCGCGGCGGGAGAGCCCGCACCGGCGGAGGTGGTCGTGGAGGCGCCCGCTGCCGCGGATTGGCCGGGGTGGGCGAAGGCCACGTTGGAGCAACGTGTTGCTTTTTATCCCCGTTGGGTGCATCACCGTGATCTGCCGCGGTTAGCACCGGTGGTGTACGTGGCGGGGGATGGGGTGCATGGGAAGGAGGGGTACACGGAAAAGTCCAAGGGGCGTTTCGAGAGGGGATCCGTCGTGTATCACCAAGGGCACAAGTAAGGGCGCGTATATTGCGGGGACGATCTTGCACGTGAAAGACCGTGGGTGGTTCACCGTATGCGGTGGGCCTATCGACGGCAGAAACGCCACCCCGCACCTTATGCACATCTTCAGGATGAACCGGCTCAACCAGGGGAGCACGGATAAGTCCCGTGGTGCCGCCCACTTCAAGACTGAAGAGGGGTCGGACATTGTGTACGAGTGCGCGAGAATCTTCTTCCCGAAGCTCCTCAACCTGCACAAGCACTACGGCTTGGAGAACGGTACGGCATTCTCTTTGTTTGTGTGAATCGGTACTCTTGCGGGGCGATGCTGAGCATGCTTGCGGTGAAATTGCTTTTGTCTAAGTGGTAGCCCCTAATTTCTTTTTGACAAGCTCGACGTCCGATTGTGGGCTCTTCACAGGTGTCTCTTTGCCTCCGATCGTGAGGCAATTGACGGCAAAGGATCTTCAGGGTGACATCTTCCCCTCGCCGAAGTACACGCAAGATGACTACGTCTTCGTGGACATGCTTGCTCGGTGGGGAGGGGGTGCGAATGCAGAGCCGCAGGGTGGTGCGTCGGCGATTGCCGTCCCGGCGGAGGACGAGGGCGAGGACGTGGATACCGCCGGCACCCCACCGAGGAAGAAGTTGAGGAGCCAACTCGCGGGAGCCAACTCCCAGGGAAACCCGGCGGAGAGGGTGAGCCTCCCGCGGATACGGCAGCAGCCGGCGGGTAAGGTTGGTAGGGGCTTGAGCTTGGGTGGTGGTGGCCCGCAAACTTCAGCAAAGGGTCAAAAAGGAGGAGATCCTCTGCTGGCAGCGGAAGCATGCCGGCCTCGGGGCGTGCGTCAACGAGGGGCGCGGCGCCGGCATCGTCGGCCCGCACTGTGGCCCCCCCTCAACCGCTTGTCGCTCTGTCGGAGGTTACCGAGGCTGCCCAGCCGGTTAGGGGAATCACCGTGGAGGAGCTAACGGCGGTGTTAGCGAGGCAGGAGGAGGCGAGCCAGAAAATGCTCAAGCAGCAGGAGGAGCACTTCACGCAGCAGCTGAAGCTGTCGGAGGAACGACAGCTGCGGGCCTTGGAGCGCCAAGTGGCGGACTTCATGGCAAGCCCAGGGGAAGATGCGGCCGGCGCGCCGACAGCGGAGGCACCACCTACCCTCCCCCCCCCAGCAGCAAACCCCTCAGCAGCAACCATTGCCGCAACCTCAGGCGGTGCCGATGCTCCAAGTAGGACAGGAAGCGTCCCAGCCTCCGTTGTTGCAGCAAGCCTTCCAACCGCTGCAACCCCAGCCCTTCTTGCTCCAACAACCCCAGACGCAGCAGTTGCACAGCTCCAGCAGCTCCAGCAGCTCCAGCAGCTCCAGCAGCCCCAGCAGTTGCAACAGCTCCAGCAGCTCCAGCAGCCCCAGCAGTTGCAACAGCTCCAGCAGCTCCAGCAGCCCCAGCAGTTGCAACAGCTCCAGCAGCTCCAGCAGCTCCAGCAGTTGCAGCAGCTCCAGCAGCTCCAGCAGCCCCAGCAGCTGCAACCCCTTCTGCTGCAAGCTCCCCAGACTTTGCAAATGCAGCAGTCCCAGCCCATGCTCCTTCAGCAACCACAGGCCCGACAGCTCCAGCAACTCCAGCAGCTCCAGCAGCTCCAGCAGCTCCAACAGCTCCAGCAGCTCCAGCAACTCCAGCAGCTGCATCCCACGCCATTAAATACCATGACCTCTGACTTGGGTAGGGCCTCGGGCGTCTCGATAGAGGAGTTACAGTTTAGCATGCCACGATAGATAGGCGGTGAACTCCTAGGAATGTAGGCGATGCCCCCGTAGGGCATGCGCTTGTAGCTCCAGCACCCGCCACCCGGCAACTGCAAGTGCCCCAACTCCTGCAACTGCAATAATATGCGTATCATTAGGGCAAAGTGAAAGTATTCATGTGATGATGCATTGTGATGACTTCTCATAACTTGCAATGACTTCTAACATTTTGATTTCTAATATTGTATATCTCACGCGCCCGCGAGACATGCAATTTCTGATTTGCAACCATTTTACAGACAAAATTAGCTCCCCAGCACCCCGTGAAAATGACCCAATGTGAAATTTCGCTTCTCATTGCCTAGGTATGACCTCTAAATACTTATCACAACGTGTAATAACTTCCCCCTATCATTCGCATATCTCACGCGCCCGCGAGACATGCAATTTCTGATTTGCAACCATTTTACAGACGAAATTAGCTCCCCAGCACCCCGTGAAAATGACCCAATGTGAAATTTCGCTTCTCATTGCCTAGGTATGACCTCTAAATACTTCTCACAACGTGTAATAACTTCCCCGTATCATTCGCATATCTCACGCGCCCGCAATATATGCAATTTCTGCTTTGCAGCCATTTTACAGACGAAATTAGCTCCCCAGCACCCCGTGAATATGTCCCGATGTGAAATTTCGCTTCTCATTGCCTACGGATGACCTCTAAATACTTCTCACCACGTCTAATAACTTCCCCGTATCATTTGCATATCTCACGCGCCCGCAAGATATGCAATGTATGTACGGCAGCCCATCCGCGACCTGTAAGCAGCCCTGTGGCCACTACAATTATTAAAAATATAAAATATTGCCTCTAGATGATTTCTTTTCACCACTAAGTACTTCTTGAAACTTCTTGCGACTTCTAAATGTCATTTTCATCGATTATGCAATCCGGGCCCACCTAGCCGTGCTACATGCCATATCGGAATGCAAAGTACCGAGGTTCACCCCAAGTAGGTGAACCGCGATCTAGTATGCCTTGCCAATATGCGTGCTCCCCACCCGAATGCTGTGATGCTGTGCAGAAATGTTGGGAATGCAATAATGAAAGTTATGCAGGGCATCACTGCCCAGCCTATTCTGACTGCTAGAGTAGTCAGCGCAAGTAGTACCCACTGATTTTTAAGGATCTACACGGTAAAAATAAGCTTCAAAGCTTCAAAAAAGCGGCGTTCTTCCTCGAAAAAATAGGACAACTTGGCAACGACCAAAGAGGCTATTATGAAAGCATTCCGTTGTGTTTTTTATGGTATGCTGTGAGATAACACAACATCCAGCGACATAAATGCCTGTTCTCTGTATGTTTTTCAACGAGGGAATAGCACAATTTCTGAAACCTAGAACAAGCTTAAAACGATTATCCGCGAATCGGACGTTTGTTGGTGTCCCGCCTCGGTTAGGAGGTCTCGGATAAGTTGAGGGTCACGCCAAACTCAGACCTTTCGTGAGAGCGATTTCCTTTTCGACATTTGGTGTTCATATACCGCTAAGATGGTGGAAGGAGGGCATGACTTTGCTAGCCGGCTTCGGAGGAGGTACGAAATTAAGGTTGCAGACCTGAAGAGGTACGGACATGGTGCTCCGCGAGGCAACGGGGGTTCCGGATAGCGGATACGGGTCACCACTTAGAAGGGTAGGGGCTGCAAATGTCTCATGCTTCTCTTCACTCGATTTTCCATGTTGATTCCCGTGCTCTCCTGGCTGATCCTTTCCGATGTTGTCCAACCCTAGATTCATTTTGTCGACTTTGACTGTTCAGTTCGCCTTTCTTTTCTCCCGGTGCATCCTGTCCCCCCGCTAGATCGGTGCTCGCCCATTGACACCCGCGGTATTGCGATCTGTTGACGCCGGTTTAGGTGTGCTCGACTTTGGGAGGGGGGGTGCAGGGAAGGATACAGGGAGGTGGAAGAGTGACATTAAATGGAGTGCGCAGAGAGGCTACTGTTAGAGATTTGTGGAATTGTCTCGTCATTGGGGTAGGAGTGGTGTCTCCAGGTGCTAGTCGGGTTAAGATCTTTGGACGTTGCCACACCGTTTGCGATTCTCGGGACGGCCAATTCTTGCTATTGACCGTTCGGTAGCCAGGGCCGCCAGTGGGAGTCGCAAATTATTTTTTCCATGTCAAGGGAAAACAGGTCGTCGAGATATTACCAGCCTTTCTATTGAACTGTCCCGCGTGTAAAAGTAAATATCGTGAGGCGATAGCAAGATCGCAGTCGGTCAGTGAGGTCTGAGTGTCATGTCATGTCACCACAATGTGTAGGACTCTACAGTACAGTAAGCCTTATAATGATATTGGCGGTGGTCTCGGTCAATTATCATTATAAGGCTTATATCATTATAGGACTTACTAAGCCTTATAATGATAATTATCATTATAGGGGCCTGTAATGATAATTATCATAATAAGGCTTATAATGATAATTATCATTACAGGCCCCTATAATGATAATTATCATTACAAGGCTTGTAATGATACTTATCATTACAGGCCCCTATAATGATAATTTATCGTTATATTGCGGAACAACCCATAACACCCCCCGGAAATGGGTATCAGATTTTGGGTTTTAGTTATCCTATCCCAACAAACAATATATCGTCGTGCTTGTCCATGCAAGAACGATATGTATGCAAAGTTTCAACCGGAAAGATCTTGTGACTCAAAAATTATTCACGGTCGAGATACCCTATTATTTACGGTAATTATATAGGCACAAGAAATGGGTATCAGATTTTGGGTTTTAGTTATCCTATTCCAACAAACAATATATCGTTGTGTTTGTCCATGCAAGAACGATATGTATGCAAAGTTTCAACCGGAAAGACCTTGTGACTCAAAAATTATTCACGGTCGAGATACCCTATTATTTACGGTAAGTATATAGGCACAAGAAATGGGTATCAGATTTTGGGTTTTAGTTATCCTATCCCAACAAACAATATATCATATAACAATAGAGCACGTTCCATTCGATGATCGTGAGGCGTTGCTTATCGGTCAGCTTTTGTCGCTTCTGCTGGATTTGACACTGTGACACCCGAAACTGTCACATGTCACTTCCTATAGTAGGCTGGGTGACCGTCACCAGTAGACGGGAAACACCCGTTAGGTATTTTATGTTATCTCGACTTTTATGAAGGACTCTCTTTTACCGTTCTGATATCGTAACCCTTAACTCAGGGTTTGTCTCTCTATCTAGATATATATTACTGCCGGACTATATATCTACCAGGTTTGGCCCCACTTGCGTTTTATTTAGCCACTGCGGGATTGCCACTATGGGTGGCTAAGCTCGGACGCCTGGGATGGAGTGAGGCGCTCCGCGCGTGAGAGCGCCGGCAGTCACGGGTATGGCCTAAATTTCGTGGGTTGATTTACGGCACGCCGCAGCGCTTGGAGGACATTTTTCTTACGGGATTTAACGTTGGACTGGTTTACGTTTTCTGGTTGGATCCCACACCGTTGCGTATCGGCCGCCTACTCCACACGACTTACCGGAATTGTTTGGTCTCTCACGGCTGCTGTATCGGCGACCCGCGCGTTTCTTGGCCGCCCGCGACTGCCACACCTCTCACGTTTCATTGCCTCACTCCGCCCCTTCAGTCCTTTTCATCATGGTTGCTTCCACTCGAGCCACCGCTAGCATGGCGAATCGCCGAGGCGCATTATCCACGATTTTTGATTCAGAGGCCGCGAGACACGCGAACACTCCAGCCACACCGCCGGCAGCACAGCCGGCTGCCAATTCAGCGGGAGCTACGTTCCTGGCCTCGTGCGTACCCTTCAGGGGGAGCACTTCGACATGAAGGTGTCCAAGTCCGTTCGTCAAAAGTTGTTCGAGGACAAGAACGGGCGGTTTTCCGGGACTGAATGCCACGCATCGGCGCTGTTCACCAGGATGGTTTCTGCGCTGCAGGCGGCATTTGTCACGGAGGACATTGGCTTTGCACCCCTTTTCTTGCTGGACGATGCTACGCTCCCCATCCGCGTGGAAGCCAACGACTTGCTTTTCTCCACGCTTGAACTGATG
The DNA here is from genome assembly GCA_001247695.2 of Cymbomonas tetramitiformis. Lineage (NCBI taxonomy): Eukaryota > Viridiplantae > Chlorophyta > Pyramimonadophyceae > Pyramimonadales > Pyramimonadaceae > Cymbomonas > Cymbomonas tetramitiformis. The sequence continues at coordinate 14,603 of LGRX02030758.1, read as the reverse complement.
GTTGACCCCTCGTCACCCGCAGCGGACTGGATGGACTCGCTCCTCGCACTCCAGCTTCCCGACCGACGGTAAGCGTGTCCTGCTTGAGTTTGCCCGCCGCATGATCCCGGCGGATGACCCCTTTCAGGGGCAAGCGGACATGTTGGGCGTCCGTATCTCCGCGGGCGTAGTGTCTGTGCTAGGGTAAGTCACGAGACAGAATGACGGCGTGTCAGAATGACGAGTGACGGGTACTATGACAGTCACCAATGACAGGCATTTATATGACCAGATGACGAGAGTGTCTGACAGAAATGACTGACAGAAATGCCTGACCCGAAAGTGAGTTTTGAAGGTTGAGAGAATTGGTGGGAAACCATTCCAGAAATGGTGGGAACCATTTCATATTCAAACAGCCACACAGAACTGGAGGGAAACCAGGAGAGCCCCAGTTCTTGCCACATCATCAGATCTATGACTATTCAGTAATTCAGAGCAGAGATCATTGTATGACTGGCAGCTGCAGCCCAAAGGCCAAATGACAAGACCTGTCATAGGATATGTGAACATGAAGTGACTGAGAACTGTGACTGTCGAATTCGGATGAGATCTGAGGGAATTCGAGTCGACATGTTACTACTTAAAGAGCTGAACAAGCTCTCATGTCAGTTTTTGAATTAGTTACACATTGGCACTGACCTCTGGTGTCTTGTAACTTCAAACAGTGAAAGTTCACCTAAGTATTAAGAAATATCCGACAGTATACAAGGTATTCCGATATCAACCTATGGTCCCAGTACCATATTCCCTGTAAGTGTTACTTGCACCCTTGTGAGACTGGTTCAGTCCTCACAACCGAACAACTGGTATCAGCGTGGTCGTGGTTCACGACTTCCGTTAGTATCTGCGTTCTACAACGCGTTGTACCAACATAATTTTAGCCTGAATTTTCCGCCCTTGGGCGAAGGAAGCGTGCCTCAACCAAAGCACAACCTGTTCTCTTGAGAACACTGTATATCTGCATAACGTATCGACCTGTGCCGCATAATGACGACTACACAGCTTGCCGCTGGTCCAATTTTCCTTCTCTGAGCGACCTTTCCGCAGGATTCTTCGCGCGACTGGAATTTTGACTTGAATTCAACAAATCTTCAACGCGGCAGGCGCCCGTGACAATCCGTACCGACACGGCCGTACGACAGCAATTGGACGACGACCCCTGCACCGTATTTTGGTGCTTTTCTGCTTCGTACGGTGATCTTTCCGCACGAATTGTCTTTCTGCAGCAAAATTCGTGTGTAAATCGACGTTTGTCTGCGACTCTAGCTTGCTGCAGTATCCGTGCGCAAAGCTAGATAAGTAATCAACGGCAGCAGCGTTTCGTTGCGCGGGAAATCTTCTTTTCCGGACGACCTTTCCGCACGATTTTAAATTGCCAGCTGTCTCAACAGTAATCGCTCGTATTCTGACCGGAATTTGTCGCCGAAACACGTCAGCTAGTGCGACGCAGCAATGATGAACGACGACAATTTAAGTAGCTCTGGGGCGTATCTGCCCGTCGCTAGTACGGGTGCTTCTCCGCAGCCAGGAACGCCGTTTGTATCAGCGGTGTCAAATTTGGGCGCCCATTTCGGGGTTCCGCCGTCACTCGTACCGCAATCAGCTGGGTTCCCGCAATTTCCGTACGACAATTCTGCACAATTCGCTGCGTACCCTCCGGGTGCTGTTTTCGACGCCGGGTTAATGATGACGCCGCAGCAGCAGATTTTTCAACAACAGCAATTTGTGAGCCAGCCGCAATTGCACCCGCAGACGCCGCAACAGCAGATTTTTCCACAACAGCAATTTGTGGGCCAGTCGCAATTGCAACCGCAAACGTCGCAGCAGCTGGAGTTTCAGCAGTTCGTGCACCACCGGCAACAATTGGAACTGCAACGACAATTGCTTTGGCACCAACAGCAACCGCACCAGCACCAACTGCAGCCGAGATCGCTATGGCAAACGCAGGTGCCGGCTGCTCCCGTTGCAGTGAGACCCGTGTCACCGGTTCCCTTCGGTGCCCTCACACCTGAACCGGTGCAGCCTTCCTCTGCACCTGCTTTCCTTGCTGCACCTGGACAGGCACCCTTGCACCCGGGCCCTGTCAACTCTGCAGGATCTACCAGCCCTGAGGGGGGGGAGGAGAACCAACACCAGTAGGACCCTTGCCGCTGGCTTCACAGCTCAGCGCTGGTTCCTGCACAGTATCTCCTGCAGTGTTCTTTACTGATGTTACGCAGAGCGGTGCTCCTGACCCAGCGATTTTGTCTGCGTTATTGACCTCGGGACCTGCGCCTACCACTTCTTGCCCAAAGATGGGGGATTGGGTCCCCATGGCAACAGGGGCCGCCGGAGGCCCTGGCCAATTTTCTGCGACGTCAGCGACAGAGGCCAGCGATGCGGTGTCTTGCCCGACGATGGGGGATCGGGTCCCCATGGCAACAGGGGCCGCCGGAGGCCCTGGCCAATTTTCTGCGACGTCAGTGACAGGGGCCAGCGCAGCGGTGTCTTGCCCGACGATGGGGGATCGGGTCCCCAGTGACAGGGGCCAGCGCAGCAGTGTCTTGCCCGACGATGGGGGATCGGGTCCCCATGGCAACAGGGGCCGCCGGAGGCCCTGGCCAATTTTCTGCAACGACAGCGACAGGGGCCAGCGCAGCGGTGTCTTGCCCGACGACGGGGGATCGGGTCCCCATGGCAACAGGGGCCGCCGGAGGCCCTGGCCAAAATTCTGCGACACCAGCGACAGGGGCCAGCGTAGCGATAGCAACGCCAAGGGGGCCGACGACTGAAGAACGGGCGGCAAGCGTCGGGATGCACAGGCAACTGGCACAGGCAACGACTGAGCGAGCGTCACGAGCAGCTAGCTCTCCAGCTGCCGCGAATGTGCCACTAGTACAGCCAGCAGTAAACGTTGCTTCAGCGGGCCATGCAGGTTCTGCCTCAGCCGCCCAAGCAAGCGCTGTCCCAGCGGCCCACGCAGGCGCTGCCCCAGCGGCTCACGCAAGCGTCACCCCAGCCGCTCACGTAGGCGCTACCCCGACTGCGCACGCAGGCGCGGTCCCAGCAGCCCACTCAGGCGCTACCCCGACTGCGCACGCAGGCGCGGTCCCAGCGACCCACGCAGGCGCTGCCCCAGCGGCTCACGCAAGCGTCGCCCCAGCCGCTCACGCAGGCGCTGCCCCAGCAGCCCACGCAGGCGCTACCCCGACTGCGCACGCAGGCGCGGTCCCAGCGGCCCACGCAGGCGCTGCCCCAGCGGCTCACGCGAGCGTCGCCCCAGCCGCTCACGCAGGCGCTGCCCCAGCAACCTTGGCAAGCGCTGCCCCGGCAGTCCATGTGGGTGTCGTTCCAGCGGTTCACACGAGCGCTGCCCAGCTCAGCTACGCTGATGTATTTCCCCAGCTGCCAGCACCCGGTAACCCTCCAGCACCGATGCCAGCGTCAGGTGACCTAGTCAGTCCAGGCTTAGTGACTGCGTTGGAGGCTCATGGGTCACAACTGCAAGCAGGAGTACGTTCGGTCAGACAGCTGAGAGAGACACACGGGTTACAACCTGCGGACTTGCCAGTTCACAACCCGGAACCAGTTGCACCCGTCAGCGGCTCAACCTCAGCACCTGCAGCCAGTACGCCATCCCGATCTTCGACCAGACACCAGCATAAAGGCCCAGGAAGATTGTCTGAGCAGGATGTTCTCGGTAGAGTTCATAGCAGGAAAGGGCCAGATCAGAAGGTGAGGGTGCTGAAGTGGACTGAGGATGACAATTCCCTCTGGAGCGACCATAGTGGGGAGAGCGCTGGATCTCAGCAGAGTACCCCAGTTAGGCTGCAGTTGGTGGCAGCTACCAGGAAGGAGAGAGAAACCCTCGTACGTTGGTTTAATAATGAACCACGTACCCAGCCTGGCCGTTTGCAGTTGTACGCAGCCACTGTGACGAATCTGCAGGACTTGAAGGACCAAGTGAGCTCGAGGGAGTACGCTCGCATGTTGAGACATGGAGCTCTCAGACACGAAGGAGGAATTCCCGTTAAGTTCTTCGCGGGAATTAACTTCGGACGAGCACGACCTCTGAACCGACGAGATGAGTACCCAGCTCAGAGCAACAGGTTTGCTGTGCTCCCTGTGGTTCCGTCAGATCAGTCAGCATCATTGGTGGCAGCACCCAGCAACAGCCAGTAAGCTCAGCGAGGATTCCCTGAGGATGACCCCAGCAGCAGCAGCGGTAGCGAATCGTCGCTCAGTGAAAAATCAGTATCACCAGAGCGAGAGCGCAGATACCGCAGCAGCAGCAGTGACGACAGTGGAGAGCGGAGCAGAGGGCGGCGAAGATTCAAGAAGAAGAAGAAGAAGAAGAAGAAGTCCAAGAAGCCCAAGAAGCGAAGGAAGTTCACAGCTGAGGAGAAGGGAAAGACTAGGGCTGTTGTAGCGGCTGAGGAGAACCACTCCCTGACGCCAGAGATGGCGGTAAAAACCCTGCTGAAGGACAAGGCTCTTAGAGACCAGGCCTTCGAGTGTCTGCCTGCGGAGAGACAGCGGGCTATAGCCAGTGCGAAGGCTGCAGGAGAAGACGTGCACTGGGAGCAAGAGGGGTGGGAAGCTATGATGGCTGCCCAGAGGACAGTGCTGCAGGAGAGGAGTACCCCTCACCCGTTGCCAGTGCGTTCCCCCACACCGAAGGACACAGACTTGGTGTGGTACGAACACACCAAAGCCTTACATCCAACGCTGAGTGAGGATGAGGCATGGCAGTTGGCAGTGCATAACCACTCTGGAGCCAGCACAGCGCAGACCTCGGGGACAGGAGGGGGAGTGTCGAGTTCAGTATCCTCAGCACAACCTTCGGGCTCGGAGACAGCAGCCTTGGAGGAGTGGAGATACCCCTCAGTTCCTATCACTGTGGAACAAGGTATCCGGGACCACGTGAGGGTGCACAACTCGGGGGTGGAGGAAGCTACCGCCATTGCAGCGAAGTATTCCAACTTAGCTGTGAGTTATGGGCACGCAAAGAACCATAGAGTTCGCGAGACCCTGCCCAGCCCAGTGATGCAGCTCATAAGCGACACAGGTCACACGGTACCCGAAGGCGCAGGGTGTGTCCGGTGTGGTCGCTTACTGCGATCGCCCGAGGGCCAGGTCCGGGTCACCCCTGGATTAATCTGGGATGTGATGCTGGGTTCCAACCGGACCTGTGTGCAGGTGCCTCTTTGTCAGGAGTGCACCAAGCCCCCCTGGACAGGAGCCTTAGCTCAGCTGCCCATTATTCCCACGCCCGAGGTGACAACGCCACAATCTCAGCCGCGGAATACCAGCGATCGGCAGCCCCCCGCCAGATCCAGACCCTCCGTCCCGCAGAGACGCACCTGAGCAGGAACGTGGACCCTCGCCTCGCAGAGACGCGTCCGAGCAGGAACGTGGACCCCCACTACGATCAGAGACCGATCCAGCACGATTGGAGCAGACACGACTGAAGAAGCTGGAGGCAGAGGACAGACTCCTGAGTACTTGAGGGAGCGCATCACTACGTACACGTGTCCTCTAGACCAGACAACGGGTGAGAAGTCATCTGGTCATCTGCTGCAGCCGTTAAAGCTTTTGATGAGGGAGCTGCAAGATTACTTCAAAGAGTCGCAGGTGAAGAGGGCGCTGGCTACGAAGAAGATGAGCGAGGACGACGAGGGAAGTGAAGCCACGGTCACCACTGTCTCTGAAGAATTGCGTTTGATCATCAGAGATAGGGTGGAAGGATCAGTCCAAGGGTTGCTAAACCAGAAGGTTCTGACCGGTCAGATGAATACGCTGGACGATCTGATCGGTACCCTCGCTCGATCTTGCATCAGCGACGCTCACCTTAGCATTCTGCCCAGCATGTTGTCACGGTCTCGGCAGGCCTCTGGCAGGAACGCAGGGAGGAACGCGCGAACCTTCCACCACTCCTTGATGGAAGCCTTTGAGCTGCTGGAGTCCCTGCACAAACACGGGGTCACTGGGCCAGTTAGCCGAGCCTCTCTACCCGGCATCTTCCTCAGTGGTCTGACACCCGAGCTGCATGCGAGAGTGCACAAGGAGCTGCTAGGCAAAGTGGACTTCCATCAGGCGACAGGACCAGCTGGGTGGGAAACGGAGCTGCTTCGCAAATATGTGGAGCAGGCAACACTGGAGGAGCGTCGGGACCCGACAGGACTGAAGGCAACCAGGGACCAGTCCCCTTTTCCATTGGCTGCGCTGTTTGAGTGCATGGACGAGCACATGGAGCAGTGTTACGCCCTGCCGACAGTACCAGCAGAGGTGGAAGGCAGGCAGCTACCAGGATCGTCCACCTATACTGGCTGCAGGAAGTGCAAGTCCAAGGAGCACCTAGCAAAGGACTGCCCGCAGCAGCACGACCAGCAGAAGAAGGCTGCGTGGGTGAAGTGCATTTGGGAAGAAGCTTTCGAGACCCTCGAGAACGCAGGTGCAAGCGAGGAGCTTATGGAGGACACGTTAGCAGTCATCGCGCAGAAGAGGGGTTCAGATTTTGGTGAGGGAGAGGCCGCGGGGGCCAGTTCCTCTCCCAGTCGCGAGGCATAGGTCCCGGAGCCAGCAGGGGGAGCACTCCGCCCCTTGCTGAGGCTGACAGGAGCGGGACCAGACCCGTGGAGGGAGGGTCTGCGAGGGGACGGCACAGCCAGCCCTACCGGTGGAACACCCACTTCAGGGAAGATCACCGGATGAGGTATGGCCCGGGACCGGCCCAGAAGGCGACTGAGAAGATGAAGCGAGCGGTGAGGTGGCTGAAGAGATCCCACCCGGTCACAGTGGTGGCTCCGAGCGAGGCTGAACCAGAAGTACCACCAGCACAAGCATCCACCCCTACAGAGGTACAGATCAGATTCCCCCTGTTTGGGCGAGGGAGCCAGGGACACCCTTGTAGCAAAGGTGTGTACCAACGTGCGTTGCAGCCATCAGGCGCTAGACGGGTAAGGTTCAGAGAGGAAGCGACGCCCCGGCAACTCTTCGGGCGCGCGCTGAGACGACGGCTAGACCGCGCCAAACCGCCGCCATTGTCGCGGGCACAACAGCGAGTGCAACGTGACAGACCAGCAGCGTGGGAGGCAGCCAGGACACTGACGCGCAGGCGGAAAGAAGTGGAAGTGCACGGGCACAGAGTCAGAAGTGCATTGACGCAAATTCGGGACCGTGTTGACCAGCTGAGGAAGATCACCCGAGCGCACCAGGAAGCTGAGGCAGCTCGACCTGCGCCGTGGCCCGGTGATTCAGAACCGGAAGATCTGATCACCAGGCAAGCTCGCTGGCAGGCTAAGATAGCAGAGGCCGGTACGTACCATCTGCCAGAGGACAACTCAGATGAGGAGCTGAATCCGCCTGAGAAGGAGCCGGGACTGCACAAACTGGCCAGCATCAGACCAGAGATAGGGGTGGACGCGGGGTCTGGACGCTGGGGGGAGTGGCTGGACGGAGATGTGCTAGCCGCTATGGACGCGAAGGGGCCCACTCTGCTGATTTTCTGGGCTTGGGTAGGCAGAGTACGAGTAAAAGTCTTGGTGGACTCTGGAGCTTCTTCTAGCTTCACTTCTGTGGAGGCCGCCAAGAAGTTTAAACTCCAGCCCAAGAAACACGAGACGCCGATGAAGGTGCAGGTGGCAGATGGCACTGTGTACGACGCCAACTCTTGCGTCCGTCCGAAGCTCACAGCCGAGACACGCAAGGGCAGTTATGCCAAACAGGTTACACTGCGTGTCATGCCACTAGCACTCGGAGTGGACATAGTGCTGGGCGGAGACTGGCTACGAGCACAGAAGAAGGTCACATTTGACTACGCCCAGTATGGCAGCGTGAAGTTCGGACATGGGTCGCAGAAAGTAGTCATCGCGGGTTGCAACCCTGGGTCATCATCTACTACAGGGTCTGGCCAGTCCATGGGACTGGTAGAGGCACAGCTTATCAGTACTAAGCAGGCCAGGAAGGACCTGCGGGCTTTGAAGAATAGCGGTGAGGAAGCGTACCTGATGTACCTGGCTCCGGATGGCACATTTAAAATGGAGGCCACCGACGACCCCAACTCTCCCTTAGAGGCCTCTGCGGCCTTATCAGAGTCATCTTCATCATCATCATCGGAGGCAGAGGGTGACAACGCTAGGCAAAGGGGGGGGAAGTTACCTCTGACGAGGAAGGCTGCAACAGCGACAGTACAGAAGCAAGCGTGGCCACCCTAATCTCCGACAGCAGTTCGTCTGAATCTGAACAAGATGCAACAGACCAGGAGGACTGGGCACAGGAGCAGGTGTGTGCTCTGCGACCGGTGACATGCCCCACATCAGCGCAACCCGCTGTGCGAGACTGGGGACCTTACCCCACGAGGGCCAGATGGGAGGCGTTCCAGATGCTTCCACGAGAGCGCAGGGAGCAGGCTGCACAGCACCACGCGGAGGAATTAGAACCTGAGTGGGAAGAGGAGGCATACTGTTTGTGGAAAACAGGGCAGGCACTGCGTCTGCAGCAGGAGCAGCGGAGGGGCAGAGGGGTGAACCACAGGAGATCGCACAGAGTTAGCGAGCCAGTACTGGCAGCACCTATAGAAGCTGAGACAGGGCAAAGCAAATATGGGCATAGCTGTTTCAGGAAGGAGGCACCAGCTGCTGCGGCGACACCTAGTGATGAGCAGAACAGCGGCGCGGACAGCAAGGTCAAGCAGCACAAAGGTGAGACCAAGGAGGCCAAGCCGGATGAGGAGGACGCAGAGGTACCACAATGGATCCTGGACGAGCTGGTGAAGCTGAAGCAGCGGTACCAGGACGTGGTCGGGATGGAACTACCCAAGGGCGTGGTGGATCGAGAGCACAAATCGCCGCTGGTATTGGACCCTGAGTACAAGGAGGGAGCTCGGCATAAACGATGCTACAAACTATCCATGGAGGAAATGAAGCAGCTGCGTGTACAGTTAGACGAGCTTCTGGCAAAAGGGTACATCCGCCCCTCTTCCTCGCCATGGGGCAGTCCGGTGTTGATGGTGCCCAAGCCTTCGAACCCGAAGGAACTAAGGCTGGTAATTGACTACAGACAGATCAATGAGATCACTGTAAAAGACCGTTACCCCTTACCGGACGTGCAGGCTCTTATCGATGACATGCAAGGAAAAACCATCTTTTCTACCGCTGATGCATTGTGGGGATTTTGGCAAGTCCCTATGGAAGAAGAAGCAGTGGAGAAGACCGCCATGACCACGCCGTTTGGAGCATATGAGTGGTTGGTCATGCCAATGGGGCTGTCCAATAGTCCTTCGTGCTGGCAGCGAATGATTCAGAAGTACTTGAATGGTCCAACCGGCCACCTACCGTTCGTCAGAGTTTTTGTGGATGACATCATGATCTTCTCACGCAACCCCGAGGAGCACCTGGACCACCTGCGGCAGGTTTTGGAGGTATGTCGACAGAATAAGGTCAAGCTGATGGAGTCCAAGCTACGATGCTTTGAACGCTCGGTACGTTTCCTGGGACATGTCATTGACCGCACTGGCTGCCGACCACAGCAAGACAAGATAGCAGCCATACGGGACTGGCCGCGACTGGAAACGGTGAAGCACGTGCGACGCACGTGCGACATTGGGTTTGGCTGGGTTTTACCGACGGTACATACAGGGTTTCGCTGACTTAGCGCACCCTTTGACCAAGCTAACCAAGAACCTAGTGCCATGGGAATGGGGACCGGAGCAGGAACACGCCTTTGAACGCCTCAAGACCGCTCTCACCACTGCACCGACCTTGATCTTGCCCGATCAGGAAGCAGCACATCGCGGCACCAGCCCCTTTGTTGTGCAGACTGATGCGAGTGCAGTGGCATTAGCTGGCGTGCTGATGCAGGATCTAGGCAAGGGCCTGCAACCCATAGCCTTCGAGAGTAAGCAATTCTCTTCAGCCGAGCAGAACTACCACGCAGGCGAGCGAGAGCTGGCCGCGATTCACCACTGCACCACACAGACATGGAGACATTACTTGATCTTCACGGAGTTCAGGCTGATGGGGGATCATGCTCCACTGAAGTGGTTATTTGCACCTGGACGTGAGCTCAGCCGACGCCAGGCCAGGTGGTATGAAGATCTGGTGGAGGTAGGAGTGCACGCAATGGAGCACGTGCCAGGACGCACACTGGTGGTACCAGACGCTGCTTCGCGGCGACCGGACTATGTGCAGGCCACGGCGCGAGAAGGGCTTAAGGAAGCTGGGTATGTGGACCCGAGCACTGACCAGCCGGTATCTGCAGAGGAGGGCAGAAGAGCAGCTGGAGCTAAAGGGAAATCAGAAGAAGAGGAGAACGTGGTGGCTGGCCTGAAGAAGGTTGTAGAGGAGGAAGATCCCACTTCACCCCTGGACTTGGAGCTCAGCTCGTCGGATGAGGAGGAAGATGAGTACCCGCCGGTCAGTGAGCCTAAAGTAATCGGTAAGCTAACTCAGCTGAACGGCCTCTGGTGGGCAGAAACGCCGGACTTATGGCTGGACGCTATGGTCACAGTGGAAAGGATGGCCGCGCTACCGGCAATGGCGGGAGTCCAGACACGAGCCCAGAGTGAGCAGCAGCCAGCAGGGAAGCAGCAGCCCGCAGCGGTGCAGCAGCAGCCCACACCAAGGATGCGACCTGGGGAACCCCTGGTAGACAATCAGGACTGGAAGCTGATTCCGTCCGAGTTCAGTCGACTACAAGCCAAGTACGCGAAAGTGTTGGGTGGACGGTTCCAGGTGGATGCATGCTGCGACCTCATGGGGCAGAACCGGCAGGTGGACACGTTCTGGACAGATTGCCTGAAGGAACAGTGGAGGGGTCGCGTGGTGTGGTGTAACCCACCTTTCTCGGATTCCAAGGTGAGCATTGCAGACATCCTAAGGCACTACGCTTCAGAGGCCCGGCACGCCCGGCCCAGAGCACAGCCGCGCTGTTCCTGTTGCCTGACTTCCCGCAGGCTGACTGGCGGCCCTTGCTGCGAGAGTACGGAATGGAGATTGCGGAGACCATACCCCGGGTGAACGAGCGAGGGGAGCCCAATCGGATGTTCATCTCTCCTGGCGAAGAAAGGGGACACCGTACAGCTTTACAGGAGTTGCCCATTCCATGGCCCGTCTTGGTAGTGTTGACCAAGCCACAGCGAAAGCACTTCGACGAGATCACAGCTCCAAGGGTAAGACCCTCAGTATCACCAGCAGTGACTCTCAAGGGTGCGGCAACTAAGATCAGGGACCAGGCAGGTGTGGTGGAACCGGGTATGTTTCTGCGTGCCTTACGGGCAGAGCACAGGCGCAGTGAGTACCTTTCAGCCCTGAAGCAGGAACTACTGGCCACTCAGCATCACCGCACCGAGCATTTTCGGCTGGTGAGTAACATCATCTGGAGAGTGGCGGAAGGACGCTATCAGGTGGTTTTAGCTCCCGACTCCCCTCTGAGAGAGCTGGTCTTGAGGGAGGCTCATGAAGCACCTGCAGCAGGTCACACAGGGAGGGACAAGACCTTGGACAGAGTCAGACGGCGATTCTGGTGGCCGCGAATGGACCTGGACGTAGCTGAATGGGTGAAGACTTGTGTAACCTGTCAGCAAACCCAGCCGCGCCAAGGATACCCAGCAGGCCTGTTGCAGCCTCACACTGTGCCTAGCCGATTGTGGGAAGTGGTGAGCATAGATTTTGTCACTGGGCTCCCCACGACAGAGAGAGGTGTGAACGCCTTTGCTACATTTACTTGTAAACTAAGTAAGATGGTGCACGTGGTCCCAAAGAATGGCGTACAACGATAGCTCAGCGGAGGTGGTGGCCAGAATGTTCATGGATGCAGTGTGGCGACTGCACGGGGCCCCGATGAAGATTGTGTGCGATCGGGATCCACGCTTTCGAGATGCTCTGACTCAAGAGTTCATGCGACTGATGGGCGTAAAGGTAGCCAGCACCATCCCTTATCACCCGCAGAGTGATGGCCAGGCTGAGCGCAGTAACCACACAGTGGAGCGCATGCTGCGTTGTTACGTGGCAGAGAACCAGGAGGACTGGGACCTGTGGTTGGCTCCAGTGGAGTACGCCATCAATGACTCCAAGTCGGCAGTGACAGGGTTCTCACCGTTCGAACTGGTGTACGGACATGCGCCAGCGACCCAGCTGGACCTCTTCATGGACGCAGCACTGGAGGGAGGCGCAAAGAGGAGGAAGGGAGGTCGCACAGCAGCGGACAAGCAGGGTACCGCACATCAGTTGGCCAAGCAGTTCGCACAGCAGCTGCAGGCGGCACGAGAGGGTTTGCAGATGGCTCAGCAGCGTATGATGGAGCAGTTTGATGCACGGCACCGTCTCCAGCAGTATAAGGTGAATGATCAGGTGTGGGTGGATGGACAACACTTGACGTTGCCCGGTGACATGGGCCTGAAACCCAAATTGCGCAAATTGCGGCACGGACCTCTGCGAGTAGTAGAATGTTTGTACAGCGACCGACAGCAAGAACTGCCAGTGCAGGACCGAGGAGCACCGTCAGCATACAGACTGGAGTTGCCCGTGCACTGGAAGGTGCATGACACATTCACCGCAGACAGGCTTAGCCCAGTACAGTCAGGCGCAGATCACTTTGTCAGCAGACGGGAAGAGATGGCACCGCCGCCAGTAATGGTAGAAGGGCAAAAGGAGCGCGAGGTGGAGCGCATCATCCGCACACGCTTCAGAAAGCTAGGCGGGAAAACTGGCGGGTCAGTACAGGAGTGGTTGACCAAGTGGAAGGGATTACCACACAGTCACAGCCAGTGGCGGACCCGAGAAGACCTGGAGGGCAAGGGAGGCAGGCTGGAACCCCTGAGGGCCTTTGAGGCCGATGAGGAGAAGCAGAGGAGGGCCCCAGAAAAGAGGCGTAGGGAGACGCACGGCCAGCAGCAGGAGCAGAGGGCTCAGCTCATGGCAATGAGAGCCCCCACTCCGAAGGTTTACAGTAAGGGTGCCAGTCAGGTCTATCAGCCGCATCTTACGACGGTGCAACATCCTGTGAGGATCCTCGTCCTCTTCTGTGGGACTGGGTCTGTAGAAGAACAGTTCCAACGACAGTTCGACGGCTGCGAAGTGGTGACTGTGGATATTCTTCCTAAGTGGCAAGCAACATGCACCGAGGACATTCTCCACTGGAACTACAGGCTGTACCCCCGACACTATTTCGACGTGATCTGGGCGAGCCCACCATGTAAGGAGTACAGCAAGGCCAAGACTGTGGGAGTACCGGACCTGGAGCTGGCTGATCGGCGAGTGAAGTGTACCCGGCAGATCATCGAGTACTACGATCCAGCATACTACTTCATTGAGAACCCAGCTGGAGATGCTCTGCGAGGGCTGCACACGCGATCTGTGATGAAGGGTTTGCCCGCTCCTCACCCCGTCTCCTACTGTAGGTATGGGACACCCTACATGAAACCTACACATATCTGGACGAACGCCGTGCTACCCGTACCACTGCTGCAGTGTACCCAAGCAACACCATGTCCCGCGAGAGCTGTGCTGGGAAAGCACGAGAATTCATCGCAGGGAGGAGTTTCAGCGTCCAGAACACGAGGCATGGGGTCAGCACAAGCAGTGTACGCGATCCCCCGCACCTTGTTGCACCATCTGTTCTGTGGGCTGAAGTTGGGGAAGCGCATGAGCGAGGAGAGCGCAGCAGTAGTCATGGACCTCATCGCCACTCGGACAGCGCAGACGGACGAGATCCCGATGCAGGAACAAGATACTGAGGTCTAAAACCCTCAGGGCGCAAAGCAGCGCAAGACCCGCAGAGCGAGAGGAGTACCAGGGCGACAGAACCGTTTAAGCGTTGGCAGCGTAATTCGGGGACGGAGCCTCGGGAAACCTCCAGCGTGGAAGGGGACTCAGACCCAAGGACTGAGGGGCACGGGACCCAAGAACCCGAGGCTTAGAAGCCAGGGGGACTCAGACCCGAGGACTGAGGGGCACGGGACCCGAGAACCCGAGGCTTAGCAGCCAGCATCACTGTGCATGTTTGTTGATCCCCAGACAATGTAAATACAGGCGAACACTAGACGCTAGCGAGGACGTAAGCGCGCGCCTAGGGGGGGAGAGTTGTGCTAGGGTAAGTCACGAGACAGAATGACGGCGTGTCAGAATGACGAGTGACGGGTACTATGACAGTCACCAATGACAGGCATTTATATGACCAGATGACGAGAGTGTCTGACAGAAATGACTGACAGAAATGCCTGACCCGAAAGTGAGTTTTGAAGGTTGAGAGAATTGGTGGGAAACCATTCCAGAAATGGTGGGAACCATTTCATATTCAAACAGCCACACAGAACTGGAGGGAAACCAGGAGAGCCCCAGTTCTTGCCACATCATCAGATCTATGACTATTCAGTAATTCAGAGCAGAGATCATTGTATGACTGGCAGCTGCAGCCCAAAGGCCAAATGACAAGACCTGTCATAGGATATGTGAACATGAAGTGACGCTGAGCACTGTGACTGTCGAATTCGGATGAGATCTGAGGGAATTCGAGTCGACATGTTACTACTTAAAGAGCTGAACAAGCTCTCATGTCAGTTTTTGAATTAGTTACACATTGGCACT
>LGRX02030757.1:0-17239 GCA_001247695.2 Cymbomonas tetramitiformis | reverse complement strand
ATGTCATACTGATGAAGTCAGGTGATGAGAAACCCTCCCGGAGCATAACTCGGGTTGACAGGAGAGTTTTGGCGCCGTGTTTGAAATGGCAGCCAGGAATGCTGTACTCATCAATGTCACCAGTCAGTATGTCTCTGCCGATCAGTCTCAGTGTGCCAGTGCCATCAGTCCGTGAAGCGGGTCCAGTCATGACTGTACTGAAGGATATGGTCCTGCTGGTATCAAGGTCAGTGATCCTGTGTCTGGACCCGGTGATATTGCCGGTTGCACCGGAGTCACAGACAATGCCATCAGTGTCAGAACTGGTGATAGAGTACAGATGTATCATGGGGTCCTGGGAGAAGATGACTGAAGGGGGTGCACAGAATAGTCCAAACCAGGTACACATCTCCAGAGCTGTGTCGCCTACATACTGCATGGCGCCGTAGAGCGGAGTCTGAGTCACAGGGCTGCAGACAGCGGAGATCGGTGACAGGTGGTGACCAGCCTCAAAGTGAGCCTCGACGAGGAACTCCTCATAGACACTCTGGTAGAGACATGTCAAGACCAGGCCAAGGAAGGCTGTCAAGAGCAGGGCTGACACTGCTCTGTACCTCTGGCGCCGCTTCTCAAGCGCCTGAAGGAGACAGATCTGGGCGGAGCTGTCTGGTGGGGAACCGTCGGAGCCACGAGGAGAACCATAGTGGCGGTGCTGACCAGAGTCATACTGCCAATGCCAGTCGGAACCAGAGGAATACCCAGAACCATCACCAGAGGAACACTGCCGGGTGGCAGACCAGTCAGAGTGACACCAGTGCCACCATCAGGTAAGCCACCATCGGATAAACCACCATCACCAGACCAAACTGACTGGACTGACTGGACTGATTGACTGTACTGACTGACTGCAGTACTGCTTTGCCCACCTCCCATCTCCCCCCCCCGGTTGACACAATGTCAATCCGTACCACACTCCCTGAACAGGTGCTGCGGCTGAGAGGGCCTCCGCCGAAGCACTTGCCAGGAAGCAAGTGAACAGGGCGAAGGACATGAATGCACACCGGAAGATAGAGACACCACCTCTACCGACACGCCGTGGCGGTGGAGGTGGTGCCTGTGTGTCAGACATGTGCGTGTCACTAGCCAGGTCAAGCGACTCATGGACTGGAGCGGGGACAGGAGGACACTGCTGAAGGAAAGAGCGGGAGAGACTCCCTTCTGTAGGGCGACCTCCGAGATTGATTGAGTTAAAGTTTGTGGCCGTGTCAGTGCCCCCAGTGTGCACCCGGTGCTCACTGGCTGGTGGGGACACTGACACGGCAGAGCCTGCATCAGACAGCAACAAGTCAGGAGGGCCAGGTGGCGGGGGCGTCACCAGAGGGGCTACACCCCTAGCTCCTAGTGAACTCTTTGATGGCAAAAGGTTACCGTGGCAAACGGTAGGGGACCTGTAATCCTCCTCCCACACCCGCTCCCAGTGAACCTGCTCCAGGGATTTCCCTGGAGCAGACAGGGGGGAAGCAGGCGGGGGCACCGCACTGCTCCGTGACCCCTCCCTCAACAAAGATGCACTGTGAGTGTGGTGTGGGGAAGAGTGCTCGGTGGGTGCCGGTGCCGTGCACATGTCACTGTCCTCACCGTCACCCTGCACCACCGTCATTCCTGCAAACAGAGAGCAAGTCTCTGTAAGTGCAGGGACGGTGTGCGTGTGGTGGACGGGTGGGGACAGTGAGTCACACTGTGCTGCAAACAGTCCAGCAGACACCACCGACGAGTCTGCTCGGTCCTGCGGAGCATGATCCACAAGAGCCGACCCGTGCGGTGCCTGCTGTGTCCGGCTGGAGTGGTACTGCCTGCAGCATGCGAGTACCACCGTAGCCGTGGACTGTGCAGAGTGCTGTGACACATCGAGGGATGCATCGTGCTGTGCAGAGGCAGGTGCAGAGGCAGGGATGTCAGGCAGCAAGTAGGGGGGAGTGGGAAAGGGGTCACAAGCCTTCTGTTCTGTGCCGGTCCGGAACATCCCGAAGTGCACTCTTCCGAGTGACAACGAGACATTCTCGGACTGTGCACAGAACTTTTGGAATTTGGCTTCCGCATGTTGTTGTAGGCGGTCCCACTCCTGTTGTTGAGCCTCGGAGAGGCCGTCCCAGTCCCCATCGTCGTCAGACTCATCGGAGTCCCCGTGTTCCTGACTGGCGGAGTGAGAACCCTCCTCACCCTCACTGTCAGAGCACGAGTCCTCCTGGTACCCGACAACTGCTGGGGTGCCGTGCAACATACAGAAGGACTCTAGCGCCTGTTCAGACTCCTCGTAGGCAGTCTGAAACTGGGCAGCTAGAATCTCCGTCCGAGCATGCTCCGCAAGCAGCTTCGGGTCAAGATGGAAAGCATGAGCCGACATCAGCTTCGGGCAGTCGGCAGCCCTGTGCCCCTTTGACCCACAGGTCCAGCATTCCCCTCGGAACTGCTGGGTCTGCCGATCAAAGACGACACGGGACTTCCCCTTGCCCTTGCCTTTGCCGGTCTTCTGCTTTCCCTTTACCGCCTGTCTTACCACCCTTGCGGGGAAAGACTCCTGCACGGTAACCAGAGCCAATCCCTTTAAAAGGGTTAGTGCGACGAGGCGGAATGTACTGACGGGAAGAGGTGCGGTCAGGGACTCCCCTGCGGCCATGTGCACCACGGCTTCCGCCGTGATGCGAACCTGCATCATTGTAGAAAGCAGCCGTTAGTGGGGACTTGAGTTTCGTCCCCGCGTTCCTGTGCACTGCCCGTGTCTCACGGAAACAGGTCAGCAAGGAAAGCGAGGAGTCAGCATCGAGCTTCTCCTCTGTGTAGGCATCATGCACCGCCTTATAAAAGACGGGACAGATCCTACGGAGAAACAGTGCAATCCGTGCTTTCTCGGAGATAGCAACGGTGCACCCAGGACCCAAGTCAGACTCAATGGTGTCCAGAGATGTCTGGAACACGTCAATGTAGTCCGCTGGATCCTGGCCAGCCCTCAGGTCTACTCTGTCACCAGCGAATAGGAAGTCCGCAGCGCTGAACTCCTCGTGATCGGGCACAACGTGCCTCACGAGATGAACAAGTGCGATCTTCCCATCCCCTGGAAAGAGTCTGTCAGCCTTGCGCAGGATACCCAAGGCGTCTCCTGCGCAGAGCGACTGGAGCAATTCCAACAGCAGGAGGTTCGCTTTCTGCGGAACCTCCAGACTGTGGTTTTGCAAGTCAAACATCAACGCCATCTTGGGGTGAACGAGTCTGAGCCTGGAATCGAGTTGCTCAACCAGGATGTCCAAAAGCAAACGAGCATTCTTCTCGTTGCTAGTGAACTTCCAGGTCTTTGCAGACTCTCCAGGCTCGACGCATTTCCCTTTGATGACGCTGAGTAATGCATCGAACTCCGCCGGCTTGCGTAGAAGCTCCCATGCTAGGTTGTTGCAAACGGATAATTCTGACGTGTCCGGAGCATCCGCTGGCGTGGGCGTGCCATTTAAAGCACCGAATTTCAGCTGACGTTTCCTCGCCCCTGGGGGGTGTGTCAGCAAACGTCTCGGCAGTACCGGCGGTGTGGCGTACGGTGTAGAGGACATGCTAAATAATCAAGAAGAAAAGAACTACAAGCAAGGTAAACACTAGCAATCCCTAACAGGGAATAACAAGCAATCAAGCAATCAAAATTCACAACAGGAGCACCAAGAGGGTGCCAAAAAGGGAAGGGGGAAGAAAGCCTGTGATGCAAAAACAACACAGTTAGCAGTCAGTGGCGATGGCGTGGAGGAGCTTACCACCTTCCAAGGTGACTCCAGAGGCCTTGGGTTGGTAACCACGCGCCTTGAGGATGTCGATCACATTGTCGGCGTAGTCAAAGGTCTTGGTGAGAGCGTCGGACAACACCCCACGCGTAGAAGCGCGGTATGGGGTGTTGCGGAGAGTGGTAGAATTCTCGAGGAAGTCCATGGGTCGAATCTCGCGATGGGTAGGCTTCTCTCGTACAAACCCATCGTTTGTGCTCAAAATTGGGTCTTCCACGACCGCAGGTTCAGCGAGAGGTGGCGTAGCACCACCGGACACCGAACGCGTAGAAGTCGCGGGCGAAGATGGCTTCGGGGTGAGCAAACCCCTAAGTACTCCGCGTGGTTTGGTTGATGAAGTAGACATGGTGTAAGTGGTAAATTGGTCGTTAATTAGGAAACGAATCTGTTGTTAAACTTGTTAGTCGCGAGAAAAAATCACGACGTGGTGAAGTCCGTGAAGACGTGGTAGTCGATAAGGTGACGAGTCTGTGGTGACCGGTACGTTCGGCGAGACGGAAATTAGCAACTCCAAAAAGAAAGTGCCACCAAAAGAGGTGGTGACCCGTAACCTGATAAGAAGTGTGATTCTACGGCTGGTGAGGGATATATATATATATATATAGACAGATATATATGTATCACAGAATGCACAGTCAGTTGAGCACTTCGCTTTCGGAATACTAAGATAATAACATAAAAGACTTAGGGATTTTATGCTTCTGTGTGTTCCGAGCTACCGAGACTGATGCTGCGTGTGACACTCCTCTCCGAAGGGGGACAGCAAGAGACAGGCCCCCCACCTTATAGTGGGGGGGGTAAGTCAGTCTCCTCCGTAGGTAGGGGCGGGCTCATGGGGAGTGGGCAGGGCGGGATGAGGTGCTAGGCGGACCAACACATCCCTGGGCATGCGTGTGGGATAGCAGCAGCGGCTGGGGTGCAATGGCATCGAAACTCACCTCGACACGTGAGGTGCCCTTTAAGGTAGGTCGGTGTGTGTGTGGAGGGGCATGGGAATTCGAGACCCCACCACGAGGGGGGTGCGGAGTAGGGGCGGGCTCATGGGGAGTGGGCAGGGCGGGATGAGGTGCTAGGCGGACCAACACATCCCTGGGCATGCGTGTGGGATAACTGCAGCGGCTGGGGTGCAATGGCATCGAAACTCACCTCGACACGTGAGGTGCCCTTTAAGGTAGGTCGGTGTGTGTGGAGGGGCATGTGAATTCGAGACCCCACCACGAGGGGGGTGCGGAGTAGGGGCGGGCTCATGGGGAGTGGGCAGGGCGGAATGAGGTGCTAGGCGGACCAAGACATCCCTAGGCATGCGTGTGGGATGGCAGCAGCGGCTGGGGTGCAATGGCATCGAAACTTGTGAAATATATAACTACGGATATATATTGTGATACAGTCAGAATGCTTTCACTTTCGGTGTTTGCATAAGTGTAGATAAACATACGACAGTCTCGGCTTTATGCCGGAAACCCTAAACCTGTGACACCCGTACTGTACTGAGTACTAGTACAGATAATAGGAAGTGACACACGGTGTGTCACATCCAGCACACCACCCTGGACTATTACGGAGGAAAAGTTAGGGTGGATCAGGGTTGTTGCAGTCTGAAAAAAAACACACCATCTCAAGCGGTGGAAATAATTTCTAGAGGGGGCCTGTGCTCATGGCCAGGGCGGTCCCAAATCTCTAGCTAGCCGTGCACACAGGGAGGCATCTTGGCCCCGAAGCTGATCTAGCAGGTCTACTAGCAGTTACAGAACAACTCTAGCCACTTTGAAAGTGGTCCACAAAGCAGAGTTCACTGTAGAAGTGGGTGTTGTCAATCCCAAAGTCCAGATTGGAGAAGTCAAAAGTGTCAAAGCCCGGAAAACCAAAGTCCATATTGAAGTTGTCGTCGGGGTCAGCGGGTCCAGAGTCCAGAAAGGGGGAGTCAGTGAAGAAGTCCACTGCACAATCCCGACAGTCAGGGTACTATCCGTACACCGCCGCCCGTGGAGCAATCTCCACGCCACAAAGTGCAGAGGCGGTGACGGTGTCGAGCAAGGCCATGCTCACACACATGAACAGAGCCGGCAGTGTCGCTGCCGTGAGAAAATTGCCAATCGACGGTGTCCGGACACCACCAACCCGTGGAGCGGGTGGCGGCAAGTCTACATGTAATTCCTCGCCGTCAGTCTCCGAGTCAGCCACGCTAGCCGAATCATGCGTGGAAGAAATGTACGGAGGCAGGGGGGTGAAGGATTTAGCTGAAACCTGCGGCTCGGGCTCAAAGAAGCCCAATTTTACAGACATGCCGTCCATAAAGGGCTGCTCGAAGGGGGGCTCGTTGTCGACGAATTGCTTCGGAACGATTAGCGCGTCCTCGTCGCTATCGATCTCCACGTGCGGTTCAGGCTCCACGATGCTCTCGTCGATCACGGCGGGCGTGGCCGAGCCGAAATGAACCATGGGAAAATGCTGTGGGGCCGACTCAGCACCACCGACCACCTGCTTCAGCTCACGGAGAGCCGTGCGCGCCTCGTGCACGCGGGTAGCAAGGAGAGAGGGCGGGGAAGGGATTAAACCCGCGTACTGCGCCCGAAGGCCGATGTTGTTATCGTCGGCGAAGGTAAAAGGCTCCTCGTCGTGACGAACAACGGGTTGATCATGCTGTCCACAAAGTCGAGCGAAGGTGGCGTCGTCCTGGGCGTCGAAGGCGGTCTGGAACGCGGACACAATCTCGTCGTTCTCGTCGGCAGTCACCAAGTCGCACTCCGCGCATGCCATGTCGTCCGTGGGGCAATTCGCGGTGTCGTGGAAGTGTCCAGGCGGACAACGCGCGCACTCAGGGACGAAGGCGGAGGAGGCCACGTGGAACGAGATGTTGTGGGCGGAGTTCTTCTTGTAGTGGTCCTGCCGCCAATTCCCGTCGGTCTTGAGCGGGTTCGCGGCGAAGCGGAAACTCTTCCGCCCGCCATAGCCTCCAACTCGATTGTTTCGGCCATGGAACTTCCCATCGTCCCTCCTGTTGCGCTCATCCCGCCAACGCAAGGGCGGAAAGGAGACACCCCGCTTACCGTCAGGCTGCTGGCGGTGGCGGTGAGAGTCAGTGAAACCAGAAAGAGGCGCGTCGTCCTTCGCGATTGAGTCCTTGAGCGTCAAAAGAGTCGAGGTGGCGGCCTCCAGTTGCTTCTCGAACTCCATGATGAGGTCCTTCACGTTCACGTCACCAGAGTAAAGCATAGTCGGCGAAGTCGAAGGTGTCGATTCAAGCCGCCTCACGCGTCCCGTACCATTCTCGCTCTCCCAAATCTCGAGGATGTGGGCGTAGATGTCCTCGAGGTCGACCTTGGCCAAGTCCACGTCGAGCCGAAGCGGAGTGGTGACCTTGTCGTACATGATGGGGTCGAGGGACGCGAGAAGCTGCTTCTTGGCCACCATGTCGTCGAGCGGACCAGAGGCTGCGTTGCGGATGGCGGTCAAGCAGGCGTCGAAATCTTGAATTAGCGGATCGGGGTCGAGCTTGGAGTCGAAGTAGATGGCACACAACTCCTCGTAGTTCCCAAGGGGTCGGAGAACACGAGGAAGGAGCCGCTTCGTAACCTCAAGCAAGGCCCGCTTCCCATCTCGCGGGGAAGCGCGTCCAGAAGCGTCCACCCAACGCTTGGCGGGTGAGTGCGGCTTCGTCAAAGATGTCAACGTCGTGAAAAGAATGGCGTTGTAGACGTTGTTGACCTCCTTGGTGGCATCCGCCAAGTCGAAGAGGGTGTCGTTGGCGGGGTCCTTCAGCTCAAATGCTGACTGCAAAGACGTCACCAACGACGTCCATAGCACATTGCGGTCCGATTCGCCACCTCGGAATGACGCATCTTTGGTGCCAAGGGCGTCACGAGACGCTCTTTTGATTAAATCCACGTCCCATGACGAATTCTGAACGGCCACGGCACGTGTCCTTTCAGGAGCCGTCAAAGCCGTTGCCGGAGATGCAGGTGTCGGCCGATAGCGCATCCCAACGTCTCGGGAAAAAATCGTGTCTAGTCGAATTCGGTTGTGAGCCCCCATGGGGGGTGTAGCGTGCGAAGAAACACTCATGATAAAAACAATCCTATACAGTAGGTGGGTACGTCGGGGTAAGGTGGCGATGGCGCGGAGAGGAGGAACTCGCGGAAATGGTGATGGCAAAAGCAGTCAAAATGTCCGTAACTGTGAAATCCCAATGGTAGAAATGCGGAAGTCGAAGTACACGTTGCGCAAGAAGTCCGTGACAAAGAGTGATCAATTCCAGTCAAACCGAAAATCCCGTGGACACCCAAAAAATCACGTAGGGTACGCTGCAGCGATAAACACAATTACTCCGTAACGACGCGTGCCTCAACCGCGAGTCCTCATAGCGCAACCATCAAATGGGGCCCCCAACGCCCCACCAAGCGGAGGCGTTTAGCCAATCATGTCACCAAAAGTAGTGGAAGGTGCCTGGCGCACCATAACCTGTGAGATATATAGCTACGGATATATATTGTGATACAATCAGAATGCTTTCACTTTCGGTGTTCGCATAAGTGTAGATAAACATACGATAGTCTCGGCTTTATGCCGGAAACCCTAAACCTGTGACACCCGTACTGTACTGAGTACTAGTACAGATAATAGGAAGTGACACATGGTGTGTCACATCCAGCAAAACTCACCTGGACACTTGGGTTGTTATTACGTCAAAGTATTTTGAGCCCCGACCCCCCTCAAAAGTAATTTGAGTCCCGGCCGGTTAACGTAGTCTTCTCGTCCTGGCCATCTGACAGAGGGCAAGCCGTTGATTGGAGGGAGGTGCTGGAAATAGCACAACAGCCACGGGGAGAACGCTCCCGGCGAGATAGAACGAACTCAATAATTGATAACATACGGGAATAAATAGTCAGACTGACACAAGCAGAGTCACCGAAGATGACATACCGGAAATGACACGTGACAGTACGAACATGTCACAGTGCCAATTCCAGCACACCACCTCATCTGAGGTGGCTCTACAGCTTGTGCAAGTCACCACCCTAGCTACTAGAGTTTACATCTAATGAGAATGTTAGAAGTCTAGTGGCTAGCAGATCACAAGTGTAAGGAAATGAATAGAGGATGCCGAATAAATATAAACTAGCCGCTCAGCCCACATGGGAAAGATTGCCGAGTCAAATTCCTGCCGGCTAGTGGTCAGCAGCTAGCACCTGTGCCGCCTGTCTGCTCATGGGGAAGAATGTCTGCAGGATCGGAGCTGCCTTTCGGCTTAGCTTGGGCATTGATTGCGAATTGAAGAAAGAGGTCTAAAATGCCCGAAGAATTCGACTTACTAAAACCAGCTGTCCGCAAGTGGTCAACACTCTAATCACAAAATATATCGGAGAGGTCCCCATCCCAGCTAGTGGTCGAAACACGAGATAAAAGCTCTGCCTGTCCGTTTAGAAATCATGATGACCCAGAAGAATAACCCTCGTAGGAGTTGCTGCTAGCACCACTAGACCCAGAGTCGTAGTGGTCTCCATAACCGTAATCGGAGTGGTCAGCCTCGTCCTCATAAGCACCACCAGAGTCGTGCCCCTCGTGATCGTCGGAGTGATTGTCGTAGGATTCGTCGTCGTAGTCATCGCCCACCGGGTCCACGCGCTCAGAGGAGAGCGAAGCATTCCCAGTAGAAATAAATGTTGGCGGTAAAAATTCTGTTGTTGCAGCGTCGAAAAGACCGCCAGAGTCCCGAGGGGAAGCCTGTGTCCAGAGAGGAGTGTTGTACCAATCGTGAGGTAGAGAATTCCGGAGAAGCCAAGTGACCGCCATGATTCCCCTGTTCCCCCTCCAAATCGTCTTCAGACTCATCGTAGTACCCAAGTGGGTATTGCTGTGCCAGGGGCACGACGACAGATGCTCGGAGATATGTTTTTGATTGAACGTGCAAAGGTACACAATTCGGATTTTTATAATATACTGGATCAGGGCCAGATTGAGGTACAAACGATAATTCGGTTCCGAGTTCTGAAGGCCAAACACTTCTCAAGTGCTCTACTTATTCACTCGTCACTCAGGTTGCAGGGTCAACCACTCGAGAGCCGATGTCACACTTCGGCTCAACGTTCAGTTCCCGATCCGATCTCATTTCTAATTCCGATTCGTCATTCTCGATTCAGATGTTATGCCGACAGGCTGACATGATGACTGCCCCATAGTACTGTCATACTACTGTACTGTCATACTGTCATAATGTCATAGCGTCATACTGTCATACTGTCATAACCTTAATATCTGATATTCGATTTCATTGTCTTTTCAACCCCGATGCGAATCTGACCATTCTTCGAGGGTCTGACTGAGTTCCACGATGACACCCCCCCACAGTACTGTCATACTACTATAGTGTCATACTGTCATACTTTCATAGTGTCATAGTGTCATACTGTCATACCCCGGACATCTGGTATTCATTCTCATCGTGATTTCAAGCCCAATTTCACTGTCATCGTGCCAATCCCAGATTACCCCCGATGACACACATACGGACGGATAGGCATATCGGCTCACGCTGTGCCTCCGGGCACAACTCTCCCCCCCTTAGGAGTGGTCTACCTCCTGGGATCACTCCGCTAAGGTACACATCTAAGTTCCAGTTCTTAGGTTTTCTGGTTCCTTGCTTTTCCAGTCCTTAGGTTCTCTGGTTCCTCTTCGAGCATAGTTTGCCTGCCGCTACCAGGGCACCACTTTCAAGAAGAAGGGTTCCACTTGGAATCTAAAGCGGGTCTTCAGTGTCGCGGAGGCGTAAATGTCGGAAAAGTTGTCGTAGCAGGAGTGCTGGCACGGGATATACACTCGCAGATCGACCTGCTCCAGTCTGCTGCGGGTGAGGTCCAAGCTGAGCAGTCTCTGGATGAGCACCGGTTGCCCATCTGCACGCACACGGTGTTGAAGTAGTACAGCGTAGCAGGGGCGAGGGTGGTGCCGAGTTCGTCCATATGCAGGTGGGTTTCATGTACTGAGTACCGTACATGCAGTAAGTACACACCAGCGGTGGGGGAAGCTGGCGCATCATAGGGCGAAGCCGTAGCGCGTTAGGGAAGCGACCTCTGGGGTTTTCCATGAACCAATGTTTTGGCTCCAAGTAGTCAATGATCTGCAATGCTCGTCGTACGATTTTGTCAGCCTGGGGAAGATCAGGGGGTCCACCAGTGGTGCGCGCTTGACTGTACTGCCTGCAGGGGGGACTTGCCCAAACAACATCGAAGAATCCAGGCGGGTATTGTTTGTAGTCCCATTGCAGGATGTCACACACATGAGTGGGTTGCCAGATATGTCCGGAGTCGAGGGTCACTACTGAAGCGGAGGGGAAGCAATTTAGGAATTCCCTCTCTACTGAGCCAGTACCGCTGAAAAGTACGAGAATCCTGGGCGTGCGGGTTGTTTTTGCCTGTATCGCCAGCAGCTCTGTCACCAGTGCCAACGACCCATCTTCCACGCGCTCTTGGCGTTCCCACGGCAGGGGGATATCATCTTCCATCTGTTCGAGCTGGTCCAGTTCATCGCAGGGATTAGTGATGAGGTGGGTCAGTGTCATTCCGGCTTGAGCGGAGTGACGGCCACGCTGCTCGCGTCGCCGAGTGGCTTCGTCGCGGACTTGCGCTTCCATGTGCAGTCTCGCGTGCTCGAATTCACGAAGTTGTTGAAGCGGACTTCCGCGTTCAAGTTTGTCACGCGTCCTCCATTGGTCGTGAGCTTTGGAGTAGCCAGTCCAGCGAACCTTCCACTCTTCCACCTCCTTTCCTCGAACAGACCGCACTCGACGTGCAAGAATGCGCTCAACGTGTGCTTCCTTCTGACCGTCCACTACCACCTCTTCAGGTACTGCTAGGTGATCGCGTGCGGCAAAAGCATCTTGACCGCTGGTGTACGGTTTGAGGCGATGTTGAGCGAACACGTCGTGAATCCGCCAGTGAGGAGGGAGGCGTAGGCGGTAGGCTACTGGAGCTCCTCTGTCGGCTTCGGGCATGGTCATCTGTATATCGCTGAAGAAGCGTTCGGTCACAGGAACCGGTCCATGCCAGCGCTTGGTCAGTTTCCTACAGATGGAGCGATCCATCACCTTCTCCGTAAGGTGTTTCGCCTCTATCCAGACCAGATCTCCAACAGCATACTCCCGCTGCCCGTGCCTGCGATCAAACTGTTCGCGCTGTCGCTGTTGAGCCAGCTCTAACCGCTGTCTGGCGTCCCGCAGCTGTGACGAAAATTTCACAGCCACTTCGTGTGCGGTGCCTACTCCCCCAGTTCGTCGTCCAGCGGTGGACTGTGCGGCCTCCAGGAAAAGATCCAACTGCGACAGCGGCGAGAACCCGAACACCAGTTCAAACGGCGTGAAGCCAGTAGATTCACTCCTGGAGTCATTGATCGCGAACTCTACGTTAGTGGTGAACAGATCCCAGTCCTCCACATTGGCGTCAACAAAGGACCTGAGCATGTCCTCAATAACCCTGTTGCTGTGTTCCGCCTGGCCGTCAGACCGAGGGTTGTACGGCGTGGTACGAGCCACTTTCACACCCATCAGCCTCATGAGTTCCTGCCAGAAAGCATCTTGAAACCGTGGGTCACGATCAGAGACAATCTTCATAGGCGCGCCATGTAAGCGCCACACCGAGTCAAAGTAGATTCTGGCCACCACAGCTGCGGAGCTGTCGCCGAAGTTCATCGGCACAACGTGGACCATCTTCGTCAGCTTGCAGGTGAAGGCCACGAAAGCGTCATTGCCTCTCTCTGACACCGGCAGGCCGGTGACGAAGTCCACCGCGACATCCTGCCATGGCCTGTTCGGGATGCTGTGAGGGTTTAGCAACCCATCCGGGTAAGTTCCCCGCGGCCTCACTGATTGGCACACTGCGCAGGATGCAACCCAAGTGCCCACATCTTCCGCGGCACCACGCCAATAGAAGCGTCGCAGCACCCTCTCCAGAGTCTTGTCTCGCCCAGTGTGACCCGAGGACAATGACTCATGAGCATGGCGAATCACTACTTCTCGAAGTGGAGAGTCCTCCCCCAGCACCAACTGATATCTCCCTGCTGCGGTCCTCCAAACCACTTCACCCACTAGTCTGAAGTCTTGTAGGCATTGGTGTGGTGCCGCCTTCACCTTCTCTCTTAGTGAACGAAGTGTCCCCTCTCGGGTGTACTCCGCTTTCAACGCGCGCAGGAACTTTGAGTCCGATTGCTGGGAGGCTGCGTCTCTGAAGTCTGCCGCCTCACATGTCCTTATCACAGCGGGGGCTGTTCGCGGATGCCTCACGCGTGCTGGTTGTGGTTTGGCGGGAGGGGCGTGCACTATCAGAACAGGCCAGCGAAGGTCGAAGGCTCTCCCATTTGGGTTCTCGAAGAACTGGTTGGGCTCGCCCTTGTCATCGTGAGTAGGGATGACCTCCACAATCTGCATATTGGCCTTTCTGAAAAGTTTGCGCCACGCGGGGAGCTTGGACTGATGATCTGGTAGGACCAATACTGCTGAGGTGTTCTCTGGGTCTGCCTTCCATTCTGCGATATACTTGTTCAAGATCGCCTCCACAGTAATGCACTTGGAGTTGTATGGAGGGTTACACTAAACCCGAAGGCCCCTCCATTTCTCTGAAAGGCAGTCTGTCCAGAATCTATCCGCCTGTCTGTTGCGGCCGCCAAAGTCACAACAGGCGTCCACATCGAAGGGTCCAAATTTCTCGGCGTACTTCGAGGAGTACTCTGCTCGGACACGCCAATTCTGTGAGTCCTCTTTGGGAGCCTGCCGTTTCTGTGGGTGAAGGACCGGGGATGGAGTTGACTGTTGGGGCGCCTGCTGCGGGGTTGGTGAGCTCGTTGGCACCTTCTCAGTGGGCGCCTCCGATGCGTCAGCTCGTGACGTAGGCGTTCGCGTCTTTGGTGACGCCAACTGCGGAGGCGTTGGGGTCGTAGAGGCCTTCCCAGCGCGTGACATACTCCTCGTTATCCTTATCTGGGGTGGAGCTCTGTCAGGGGGTTCGTGTGGAGCTTCTACTGGCTTCGCGCTATCAGCTGCAGGCCAGTCAGGCATGTCGAAGTCGAGGTGATCCTCCTTCATTCCCTTATAGAGCTTCGGGTTAACGAGAGCGATGGTCTCCCCCATGTCCATGGCCTGTTCCGCCACGGAGAGGGTCTCCACTGCTGAGAGCCAACAGTCAACAGTCTGGGCCCAGTGGGGATGAGCTGCGGGTGGTGAGCTGGAGAAGTATTCAGACTCCAGCGTTGCCAGGGGGTCTTTCGGTAGATCTGAGGTGGGGTCGATCACCCCTGCTTCCTTCAACCCCTCACGCACGTCCTTGTCTTTGAAGTCGGGTCTTCTGGACAGGGCGTCCGGTACCAGCAGCAGCGCTCCTTTGATGTACTCCATTCTCGGGACTCCCACCTCCACCAGATCCATGTACCAGCGTGCCTGTCTGCGCCTAAGCTCTCTGTCAGGTTCCATTAGCCATTCAAGGGGGCGGTGATCACCCTGGATGCGGAAGTTGGTGAAGATGAGGTAATGCCGCCAGGTGACGGTGGTACAGTGGTGTAGAGCACCCAGCTCACGCTCGCCGGTGTGGTAATTCTGCTCGGCGGCTGAGAACTGGCGGCTCTCGTATGCTATCACGCGCAGCCCAAGACCATCTCCATTGTCTTGCATCAGTACTCCCCCAAGAGCGATGCCGCTAGCATCCGTCTGCACCACGAAAGGTGTTGTGCCGTCTGCGGCACCCTTAATGTTGGGCAAGGCGAGCACTGGCGCTGAGGTGAGGGCCTTTTTCAGCTCCTCGAAGGCCCACTGCTGCATGGGACCCCACTCCCAGGGTACGTCCGACTTGGTCAACCGGGTGAGGGGCTGAGCGATCTCGGAGAAGCGGTGGATGAACCTGCGGTAATACCCCGCCAGGCCCAAGAACTGCCTGACGTGGGTAACCGTTTCCAGCTCGGGCCAGTCCCTCACTGCAGCCACCTTGTCGTGTTGGGGTCTGCAGCCATCTGCGGAGATACAGTGGCCAAGGAACCGCAAGGATTTCTTCAACAGCTGGCACTTGGACCTCTTGAGGAAGACGCCCTTCTCCCTGCATGTCAGGAGCAGTTGTTTGACGTGCTCGTAGTGCTCTGCAGCGGTGTTGCTGAAGACGACCACATCATCGATGAAGATCCGGACAAATGGGAGATGGCCCAAGGCCCGCTGCATCCGTCGCTGGTACTGAGATGGTGAATTCTGCAGCCCCTGCGGCATGACCAACCACTCATATGACCCCATCTGTGTGGTGAAGGCGGTCTTCTCGACATCTCCTGGTGCCATCGGTACTTGCCAGAAGCCATCCACCGCGTCGAACGAAGAGAAGAACTTCGCACCCTGCATCTCGTCGAACATCATCTGGATGTCTGGGAGAGGATACTTGTCCTTAACCGTCTGGCGGTTGAGGAGCCGGTAATCGATCACCAGTCGCAGCTCCTTGGGGTTCCCCGGTTTGGGGACCATCAGACAGGGAGCTGCATAAGGGCTGGAAGAGGGTCGGATGTAGCCCTTGGACATCAGAGTCTCATCCACGCGTTCTCGAAGTTGGCGAAGTTCCTCTGCAGACTTCTTGTAGATGCGCTGGCAGGGAGGCCCCTTCTTGCTCAGCTCAGGGTCCAGGTTAATGTTGGCTTCATCTTGGGGGTCATGTCTGAGTCCATCGATGTTCGGTAGGGCAGTCGTCATCTCCTTTTTGTACTCCTCACCCCAGAAATCCTGAAACTTGAGGGTCCACTCAGGGCTCACTTCTGCATCTTCAGTATCCGCAGCGGGTTCGGCGTTCTCAGAGTCGATAGCCGTGGCTGCAAAGGCAGAAGCAGTATCATCGGGGGACTTCTCGGCCACCATGAGCCAGGCGGGTTGTATCTCCGGGTCGTCATTACCACGTAGCTTCTGCGTCTCCGCGTACACCAGGTACTTCTTCAGCTGGGCAGGGGTTAGGAACACCTCATCCACCAATCCCGCGCAGGCCGTGCCCTTCGGAGACCTGTCCCCAGATGCTTTCCCAGGAGACCAGCCTGTGATGGTGACGCGATCCCCAATCTTACCACTGCGGGACTTCCTGAGGAAGGAGACGGAGCCATTCCCTTCATAGCCCAGAGTGACAGGAGAGTGACTGCGCAGCCACCTCCCGCCAAGGATAACATCCACCTGTATGCCCAGTGGTAGGATCCGGAGGGCAAGGGCGTTCTCCGTATAGGTGCCCGTGGTGGTGTGCGTGTTAAACTTGGCGTACGCGGTGGCGCCAGTGATCTTCACAGATCCATCCGCCAGGGTGACTCGCATCTCGGAGCCGGCTCGTGTCGTGAGGCCACATCGATCGCTTAGCGCTCTGCTCCGAGATGAAGTTGTCAGAGGCCCCCGAGTCGATCGGCACCTTGACCGTGTGCCCTCTGAGGGTTGCGTAGAATACCAGCAGTAGCGGTCCTTCTTCGTCATGTGCCGCTGCGAGGGTACCCTCGATGTCGGTCTTCCACTGAACTCCCCCATCTGTGCGTATGCTTTTGCACTTGAGGTTGGGGAGGAGGTTGTCCGAGGCCTCGTGGCATTCTTCCAACGTTTGCCTACACGCGGCGTAGAACTCCTCATCCAGCAAATCAACATCTTCAGTCGGATGACTGACGAGGTTGTCTACACTCGCCGTCAGCAGGGTGCCCGCTGAGGTGCATTCGCTCGAGGTGGGGCTGACATGAGTGGTGTCGCTGGTGGTAGGGCTCACATGGGTGGTGTCACTGGTAGTAGGGCTCACATGAGTAGTGCCACTGGTGGTAGGGCTCACATGGGTAGTGCCGCTTACTGTGGGGCTCACGTGGGTAGTGCCGCTTGTTGTGGGGCTCACATGGGTAGCGACACTATTGATGAGACTGCCATGGGTGAGAGGATCCTCGTCATGCTGAGGGCTGCCAGCAGGGGAGTTGTGGGCGAGTTGGTGGGAGCTCTGGTGGTCAGTTCCCGTCTCAGGGGTCCCAGCTGCTGCCATCTGCTGGGTGAAGCAGAGCGAATTGACCGAGGACTCCTCTTCCATCACCTCAGGGTCTTCAGCGATGGGGTGGCTGTCGAGGCAGGGCGGCGCTTCATCCGCTTCATGCGTTCTGACGGTGGTCATCTGCTGGGTGAAGCAAAGCGAACTGGGTGCGGAGGTCTCCTCCGCCTCTGAGCAGTAGGATGAACCTTCGGGGTTTCCTCCCGGAGTGGCCGGCGCGTTATTATGGTGCGAAGATGTAGTCTCTGTTGTGGGCTCGGCCAGCGAGGATGATGGAGGGGATGCTCCCAAGGGGCTGGGACCCAGCTTCCTCATCTTGTACTGGTGTACTGCGTGCAGACTGCACCAGGCGCCGGGTAGACCCACATCTCCCGCTGTCCCAGGTATCGTGCCCACTTCAGTGTCCAGGGTGCAGAGGGATGTCGAAGATCTCGCTGCTGC
>LGRX02030755.1:0-35635 GCA_001247695.2 Cymbomonas tetramitiformis | reverse complement strand
TTGTGATATCCATAAAAATACTGCAAAGTGTGTGCAAACAAATACACACACACACACTAGTACTAATCAGCAGTACTATACACTGCACAAACACTAGCATTCATTATACATTGACATTCACTGACTCAGAGTGAATATACCAATAACAATGTATACAATAATGTAGATAACATCCAGTAAACACATGTGCGTACTGGATGTCAGCGATGGCGATAGTAATGGTAACAGGATTAAACAACATGCTGTAGGGCTGGATGGAGAATATCTCCAGACCCGAAGGCAGTATCAGTGCTCAATATGCAGCTGGTAACTGCTGAGCACTGCCATATTCACTATCGCTGGAGCAACATCAAAATCTACATTGCATTATGACAGTTGATGCAGAACTGATCACTCACATGCATGTACCAACTCAGATCAGCAACCATACATGAATTGACAAAAGGTGGTTATGGACGTACATATACACAAACATTGTGTTGTGTAAAAACTGCTTAGATTACATCTAGCAGTGTCCAGATGTATTTGAACATAGAGATATCACTTGATATACTCGTTGTATACATCCAAATATATCTTAGGATCTGACACAACTGTGAATTCATTTACAGTTGATATATCTTAAATATCACCAGAGAGTGCATTTGCCTCCATGGGTTTAAATCAGTAAAACCCAGATATGTGATCAACCACAGATGTTGATATGCAGCATAATTCACTTTTATGCCATGAAATTTGTCATGTGCAAAGGAAAAGTGATTTGCAGTGTTTCTGTACTTTGCAGTCCACACACACACAGAGATATGTATATATATATATATATATACATAAAGCCAAAAACGGCCAAAATAGGTAAAATCCGTTTGCGATAGATTTGAAAATTGAAAATCGGACCCTATTTTATTTGATAATATGATTTTATACCTATTGAGGTATGAGAAAATCATAATGACACATGTCATATTTCGTGTAACACCCTAGATATTAGGTGTGTAATATATAGGGTAAACATATTGGCTGTAACGAAAAATCGGTCAAAATGCTGTACGTGTAATCTTTTGCAAATTCGGGATTGATTTTTTTTGCTATAATGGATATTTATCTATCAAATAACAATTCCTGAAAGACATAACACGTGTAACACCCTGTAACACCCTAATATTTGAATGTGTGTGTGAGGGGTATAACGTACCCTCTGAAAATCACCTAACATTCACTTAGGTATTGAATGCAGTTTTGCCTAAAAATCTTGGCAAAATCGTTATACTGCTTATTTTTTACCAGTATTAGGGTTACTGATAGCAAGTAACACCCTAAACACTGTATTGGGTAATAGGGCCACTGTAACCACACATGCCCTAAAATGCTGCCATTATTTGGAAAAACTTCGTTTTTTGGCATTATTATATCATGCTAAATCATCATAGACATGATAATACTATGGGCAACAACCCTAAAACTGTAGGGCAACAACCCTAACACTGTATGAGCTGCTTCCTATAAGGATTGCATGCTATAAGCTATAAGCTATAAACTATAAGGTATATAGGCAACTGACTGCCTATGTGTTCACACTTCCTCAAAGGGGGGAGAAGGTGGATAGGATTCACACATATCCATTTCATATTCCGATCTGGTGATTTCTGATGGATTGCTTTTGATAAAATCACTGCATCCACAAATAACGTTGAAATCTGTACAACGTTAAATCCACCATCACTAATAAAGTGTAAACTCGGATGGGAAACTATATCCCAATAACTATAAGTTGACTCTTGCTCAGCATTTACATTCTCGAGTAAGTTTGGAATGTTGAACTATATACATGACATATGACCTGATACCATGCTTAATTGCATTTCCTGGATCAGAAGATGATAGTTATATAATGTATATATATATATATCCCACCTGATACACTTTGGCACTATAGCCGTACATAAGAGTGGGAAGGACAAGTGCATCGCTGAAGGACTGGTTGATATAGTCCCAGTACTGAAGGCAGAATGTGGCACCTGAATAATAACAGCTGATAACTGTTGGGAGACCACCATGCAAAACCTTCCAAGCGTAACTCCTTTGTCCTAAGATGCAAGTGAATTGTTCATAAATGTTGACATCACATAAAAGCATTCTGATAAAAACCCTATATATCCATGTGAGTTGTCATTACTACAAATGACATGGGTTTCGAATCCTCGAATGAGTATAACTCCGATAAATTCATTAGTACAGAATAGCTGTTGGGATTATTCCTCCGGCTGGATTGCAATCATTCACAATCCCTGTACATCCCGGTGACAAAATTTTGCACTGGACTGATCACCACATTGGTATAATCTGTGATATATAAGTCACCAGAGAAAGCATTGCAATCAGCACAATGCTGTCTAGACTCACAAAGATGAGTAACATATATTCTCAGATGTAATAATTAGAGGCACAATGTGACCTACGCTAAAATCGCGTATGCTCGGGCACTGTATTGTGACCTGTGCTAAGAGCGTGTATGCATGGACACAACATGACTCGTGCCAATGACGTGGGCATATTTTATGCCACGACATCACATCTGAAATCAATAAATCACTCAGAGAAAAGGTGTTGACATCAGTATAGCACCATTATACATATAGTCATGAGGATTTTAAAGAAGACACAGTCTCTCCGATATTGACAAACATGGTACACATATTACCATGCTCTCTGATCACATATTTGATATCCTACAGCATATAATGATGGTAATAGCAAACCACTTCGCTGGAGGGTAGTGTTGTATATATATAGTACATGCTTGGGCACTATATGACCCACGCTGATGACGTGAATTCGGGCTGCATCCCAACGACTGCAATGCACCTTCGGTGCAAGGGGCTGCATCCCGAGAACTGCTATCCAGCTTCATAGTAAGCTATCACGTTATCACTTAGAGGTTGGACCTCTGTTGTATTTAAACGGCGCTTGACAACCGCCTAGCAATACACTTCCTTGAGGGGGGAAGATAGTAAGCTAAAAATACAACTAAAAACCAAATAAATAATAAAAACAAATAATAAAATAAAACAATTAAGTTGCATCATTGTTTTTGTTTTGGTAAGCCTGACTATATATAGTCAAACCATGCAGAACTCCATAAAGTTGACACATATATGTATCAAACATTTCTAAGGTCATCAGCCATGACATACATATGAGCTTGATTTTGAAGACCTAGACATTATATACATCTGGTCTAGCATGTATCCAGACTAGAATTGTATACTGACACGGTGCAAGCACTATAGCCTCTGCCACCGATGATCATTGAAAAGGGCAACCATTCTTGATACTTCATACATATCATCTGATTGGATCATTAAAGGTGTCAAGATTACTCAATGCAATATGCAGGCCACGGCCTGAGTACAACACCTAGAAAGGTCAAAGCCACTGAGCTAACCAATATAGCATAAATGCTAGCTGCCTTTGAGGCTATACAATAAGCCTATCGCTCTTATGTCTTGATATGTATCCGTGTATTGGCATCTCTTTGAGGTAATTATGCCTACTGAATGAGCCATACCAACCATCTTGTCTTCATTGATCATTACATATCTGATCATATCGCCATTGAGCAATGCCTGTTCTGTAAGATTATATATCACGAGGCATTGGCGCACATTAAACAATTAATGCAACAAAGATCATCAGCTCTTCATCCTACCAAAAGGTTGAGTTGTTGTCAATTGATTTTTCAGACACCATTTCTCAGAGATCTATTCATCATGAAAGACAAAGTCTGTGCAATCATGGCTATTCAGCCTCTGACATAGCTGACATAGCTATTTAACTTATGACCCAACCGTTGTTAAGCAGCCTCCATGCTATATGATGAAAAATAGCAAGCAATCTCTTCGGTCATTCTTGGGCATAGAGCAATCAAGCACAGCCAATCCAGGATGTTTGTCCCAAAATTCTCCAAGAGTTACTCATATTTTCCATGTGTCATATGAAAACAGCTAATATATCGCCCTATGATGGGAGTCATCTCCTTCAGCGAGGGGAAGTGGTTATGCTGTAAAGTTAACCAATCTGATCATCATAAAAGTGACAGATTTGAGAAAATCGAAAATGACTATTCCTTACAATAAGGTATTGCACCTAAGGGAATAAGGGTTTCATCGTCTGAAATAGGAAAAGACTTTTACATTGACTCTAGTTCCTGAATCCATAGAAAAAATGTTATATCCTGTGCATATAGAAAGTACATTAGATTCAGATTCTGAGCATACAAGTGGACTTGAATGCACTTGGGTTTGTACTGAGTTGCAATTGTCCAAAGTTTTTATTCTGACATCATTATATATTTTTGGAATAGCATACAATGGTATAAACCATCCACATATAGATTGATATCATACTTGTGGTTTCATATCATTTTGGCACATAAGATACAAATGCTTCATTGAGGAATAAAGACTCTTTGAAAGCTCATTCGAAAATGTTTAGAAATTTGTTGCCTCGTCCATTAGGCCACGAAGTCTTGGGAAAAGCCATGGCGGAACTCGAACCCGCAATCTGCAGCTGGTTTCCAAGCGCAGTTCATCCTCATTCTGGAAAGTGACAGAAATTTTATAGTCATCAACAAGTCACAATTCTATCGGATTGAAATGACACATTCATAATTCATACTTCCTTACATGATAAGTCTCTGAATAGTGTGAGCCCAAAAATAAAATGGGCACCATTGAGATAAGTGATCATGTACTGAAGAA
Organism: Cymbomonas tetramitiformis; assembly: GCA_001247695.2. Taxonomy (NCBI): domain Eukaryota; kingdom Viridiplantae; phylum Chlorophyta; class Pyramimonadophyceae; order Pyramimonadales; family Pyramimonadaceae; genus Cymbomonas; species Cymbomonas tetramitiformis. Next base: position 30,878 of record LGRX02030755.1, on the reverse strand, counting down.
TATACATATTTCACTAGGCAATGCCATGTTCTAATCATAATGAAATGACATGTCAGCCATCTATCAACTACGAAAATACAACTCGTAGTAAGTTGTTGTCATTACAGACACTTCTTAATTGACTCTCCATTAGCTTCGATACCAAAGTTAACTTCGGTACCATCACTGATTCTGTTTTTTATTATGACAATCATTATCCAGAAGCTTTGTCTAAGTTGGGCACATCATTGTCTAAGTTGGGCACACCATTGTCTAAGTTGGGCACACTATAGTGACCCTAAACTGACAAAGTATGTGGGCTGCAACCCAATAACTGCATATTGACATTGGACATTTGACATCATCTGGCATTTGCCACATTCAAAAACGTCAGGCATATTGCCGGTATGACGTAGAGACATCGGTGTTCATATTGACATTGTTACCTCGAAAGCATTCGATAAGTAATCTCAATCTGATTACTGAGACCATTTTCACATGACATAATGATTGAATAACATCCTCCATCACCATCCGATTGGTTTGATGCATTTTTTTTGAAAGGGGGAGGAAGAGCACAGATTCATTCATTTTCATACAGCTGCCACAAATTGATTTACATCATTGTGATTTTGCTTGGAAGATTAAAAATCTTATCAAAAGTTCCAGCATCTGTATATAGCAGCCATAAAGTTGATGACACGGTACATCATGCCGATTGAAACATCAAATGAAGTCTTATTTGACTTACTAACACATGAAGTTCATTATGAGGAAATCATATATGCATATTTCTCCGGCTCTATCATTTATATGAAGGGCACTGACATAGGAGAACGACGGTTTTTCAAATGTGAATAAGCTATATTGTAAGCTTACGACCATCACTTTGACGTCAACAGCCTGAGATGCTGATTGTCGAAATTCAAGAGTTGAAGGATTCGTTGAATCAACCTTGATACATGTGTTCTGATTCATAAATTGTTGATCCATGGTTTCTCCCCAAATCTGGAGAAGCTGGCACACAAGTTGTTGCCAATGTCTTAAGGAAAGCATCTGAGCAAAGGATTGCCAGTTGTGCCATTAGGCATCGAATTTCATAATAACAAAGCCGAGTGAGTAAATCCGCCACTCTAGCTATTTGCCCGTCATTCCTTCCAGGTTCATGACAAGAGACAATTCATCAAAGTCATACACCAATGCATAAGTCGCATGCATGGTTGCACAGTTTGTATCCGAATGCAACCCCATAGAGGTTAAGCATCTTGACAGTAACTCTGGCCAACTAAAAGCCTTCCTGTCTTCGGATATCTTGAGCATTCTCATTTCCAGTTCCATTATGGACTAGGAAGCATCATGACTGTGCTTCGCCAGGACGCTAATCCTCAAAGCCGCACACTTGAGGCGAGCCTTATGAGACAGTGACCTTTGGCTTGTGGGCCGTTAACCCCTTATCAAATCCTGAACACTTGTTGACACCTGGATATTTAACATGATGCAACTTAAGTGGGATTATAAGTTCCACATAATCATATTGTCTACGTATGCTGAAGGCATAACTGCTGCATATGGTTACAATAGGTCGCAGCTTCTATAACATTGTGGCTTCTAAGTCAAAAGCTGATAGCCGATGACTTTTGCCAATAATTGCCGACCAAATAATAATCAGGCCGTGGAAACATTTACCCAAGAGGTTTTCGTCCATCGGTCACATATATATATCAGGGCTGCATCCCAAGAACTGCAGGGCTGCATCCCAAGAACTGCAGGGCTGCATCCCAAAGACTGCGATGCACTTTCGGTGCAATGGGCTGCAACCCGAGAACTGCAGGGTTATATCCCTAACATTTTTTACCCTGCATCAAATTGATATGACAGGAGCAGGAATTGATCCTTCCTTGCTAAGGTGTAGTGAGCCTTGTATAAATCATACCCTTACACAGATACGCATATGCGGGTACCAATATCTGTGAAAAACTGCTAAATGCTACCTTTGCCAAAACCGTGGTTTGTCATCGGATTCTTGGCCAGTCATCCGAAGCTACCGGAGATAATGACTGAGGTAGAAGGAGTTGTGATCCTAAGTTGTGCTTGACAAACATGACTACATAAATTTCACATTAGTACGTGGCGAATCCATTCTCACTCATCGCGATAGATGTTCGTCAAAGCGTGCGTACTGGACAAAAATATTGAGGAGTTGAGCAGACCGGTAAAGGATTATAAGTCCAATTCCGTTAAGCAGGGCCGCTCCGTTTGCATTAAAACAAGCCCCTTTGTTCGTTTATTATCGAAATCGGGCTCCCCATCACCGCCTAGGATCCTCCAAAGTAGCTTAAGGAGGGGAGGAAGAGTTGGGTGCACTATACTAGGCCGAGAATCGTTCGAATATAATTCGTTATAATCGTGGGATCATCGATCGCGCAAAGGCGACGACGGCTAGCGCAAATAATCCGTAACGTAGACTTCGGATGCTTTGAATCGTCTAGCACATACATGATAACGTGTGGATCAATCAGTAATCCAGCGTAGGATTGTATCGCGAAAACGCTCTTCATTGAACCTTGGAACGTCACTCAACGATACGATTTCCGAAAAGGTGGGCTACATCCTAAGGACTGTATGGCTAAATGCCTAAGGTGAGGGACTAAAGTGGACTCAGTTCCCCCCAATAACCTAAAAACACCATGAGGGACGCCTCAAATCGGTGTAAGAAGACTGGTACCAGCAAGAAGCGACAACAACAAAGACATTAAAGACATATACAAAGGTATGCCCGTTGTGAGGTCACAACTCTCTTAAGAGGGGAGATCTGTCAGGGTTATGACCGATGACATATGTGTCATACATGTCATACGTATCATACCTGTCATCCATGTCATGTCATGTCGTGTCATATATTATTATGACAGTCGACAGTATGGTCGATCATGACTGTACAGGTCGAGTCGCGTCATACATTTATGACAGTCGTCAGTACGGTCGACTATGACATGTACAGTCATACCATTTGTCCTTCACTCACCTTGAGTGACACCTGTCATCGAGAGGCCAGGTTGTGGCATCGAGATGACAAAGCAAGATGAAGTCTTGAAGAACTGAAAGTGTTCGGAGAAAACTCATCTTCGCTTCTAGCATGTTCTGAACAAGCATGCGAGTATCATATGGCTTATTCGTTCAGCCGATACTGATTGTTCAACCAATGCCTTGGGTTCACAACCCAATTGTGGTGGCATCTATGAGATGCGGGGCATTGCGTAAAATGAGGTAGCGTTGGGCTACAGCAGTCACTTCTGAAGAAGCACTGCACTCATATCCACACAGACGCTGCGTGAGCTATTAACGTTCCATAATAGCCTCGCTATATATCATATATCATATCGCTTCCAAGCGAACCCTTAAGAGTGGTTCCCTTGGAGGTGATGATGACATGGAAGATGCCAATGCAGAAGCGGACGAAATTCTCCAGGATCATTTGAGAAAGCTGGAAGAACATTGTGCCCGTCTCCTAAGTCCTGCTGCCAACGATGAGGATATGGATAACCAAGAGGTACCCCTCTTTCTGTATTTCCCAAGGGTGGGCGTACGTATGCCAACAGGTGGGCATAGGTTGGGAAATCGTTGAACGTTTCCATAGGGTGGGAACAGGCATTCCCAGAGGCGGGTATAGGTAGGCGCTGGGTAAGTATGCCTATGGAAAGCATTGGACGTTTCCAGTGGGTGGGCATAGGGCGAGCATTGGGCGGGCATAGGTTGGGAAAACATGGAATGTTTCCATAGGGTGGGCCTGAGCATTCCCAAGGGCGGGTATAGGTGGTTCACGGGGTAGGCATGCCTATGGAAAGCATTGGATGTTTCCATAGGGTCGGCATAGGGTGGGCATAGGACGGGCATAGGGTGGACATGCGGAGGGAAATGCCTTTTTTTTATTTTGCAGTTCCTGTAAAGTTGGGGATGCCTCTCGTGATTTCACAGGTCGTTGATCACGTCTATGCCGAGAAGGTTTCAACAATGCATCGTCTTGTCATTGATCTGCTGGAAACGAAATCCGAGCACAATGCTACCCAATCCATGTTTGATCAAATCTTCAATCTCATGCGGCAAACGGTGATTGGCAACGTTGACATCATCGGCAATCAGAGCGAAATGGTTTCCCGACCTCCTTCAAAGAAGCTTTGTCTATGTGGAAGGATTTTGCCCTGCCGTACCATACCGCCGACGTTTGCAGGAATGAATGCATGATCTTCACTCCGGGCCGGCATGACGACCTTACCCAGTGCCTCCATTGCCACAAACTTCGGTGTCACCCCAGCTCTCGACGTAACGGACGGCTTATTCCGGGAAAGCCGTACAAGGTATTTAGGTTTTGGCGCTTGGACGAACTCCTGCCGATGCTATATTTGATACCAGAGATGGCCGAGCTCTTGGTATCATGGAAGATAACTACACCCGCGGAGAACGACGATCTGCCGGTTGTGACTACGTTTCATCGTAAGTGTATCCCTCCCACATGCTCACCCTATGCCCACCCTATAACATCCCTATGATCACCCTATGTCCACGCTATAACATCCCTATGATCACCCTATGTCCACCCTATGCTCACCCTATGCCCAATTCACAATTGCCTTGCATCCTATGTTGACCCTATGCCCACCCTATAGCCGCCCTATGTCCACCCTGTGCCCACCCTATGCTCACCCTTTGGAAAGTATGTGTTGCAGGTACGGCGAGCTTCTGAAAATTTATAGCATCCCGATTGGCAGGAAACAATTTGTTTTCCTCAACAAAGTAAGATGGTTTCCATTGAAGGCAGCATTTCAAGATACCGTGGCGAACAATATGATGTTGAGGTCGGACTTGCCATGGGACCTTTCCGAGGTTTTCATCCAAGCATTTGAGATTGAGTGCTTGGTGTGCATTGTACCCATTCCATGGAACTTTGACCGGTTCATCACGACCAAGAGAATTCCAGCTGGACGACCCGATGCAAATAGGTTGGTATATTATCTCGGCGAGCACAAACTCGGTTTCAATGATCCACCATGGAGATATGATAAAGACACGATGATGCTCATACTAGATAGGCATGTAGATTTTGTGGGCGACTTACATGACGAATAACTTGTTCATTTCATAGATGGAATTATTCTGTATATTAATATGTATATATGTAGTAAAAGCCCTATGGAAAGCCTGGATATATCATGAATCATCACCCTATGCTCACCCTATGAAACCTGAATGGTTATACCTATGGAAACCCTTTCACAGGTACGGTATCCCTTGGGAAACATGTTTCCATACGGATGATATACCTACGGAAGACCTTTCCACTGGGTGGCTCACCCCTGGGAAAGCTCATTCCATAGGCTGGCTATACCTATGGAACTCGGTTCCATACGTACGGTATACGTGTGGAAACGTATTCCATATGGATACTATAGGTATCGACTTTGCCACCTGTATCAGGAGTATACCTACGGCATGCTCACCCTGTGTTATCCCTATAGCTAACCCTATGGAAACCCCTATGGAATTACGTCTTTATTGACCGAGAATACGCAGAATGAATTGTATATTTCCATAGGTATACTATCCCTATGGGGGCCCTATGGAAAGCCCTATGGAATTACGTTGATATTCCCGAGAATACGCAGAGTGAATTATACGTTTCCATAGGCCTACCATACCTATGGCATCCCTATGGAAGGCCCTATGGAATTACGACTTTATTCCCGAGAATACGCAGGGCAAATTGTACATTTCCATAGGTGTACTATCGCTATGCCCGCCCTATGGAAAACCTTGTGGGAAACTCATAGTATACGCTAAGTTTCCATAGGTGCGCTATCCGTACGCCCGCCCTACGCCCGCCCTTGGACATGCCTATGGAAAGCGTATGGGAAAGTTATATTTTCCATAGGGCTTTCCATCGGCCCCCTATGCCTATAGCCGCCCTATGGAAGGGTTTACATTTTCCATAGGGTTTTCCATAGTCCTGGTTATGCCTATAGTCGTCCTATGGAAATGTTTACTTTTCCATAGGGTGATTATACGGCCTTCCATGCCTATGGAACGTCCTTTTCCATAGGCATACAGCCCTATAGAAACCCTATGGAAACTCCAAAAGGGGGTATCCCTATGGAAATACCCTATGGAAAACTTTCCAAGCCTTTGGAAAATATTTCCGGATTTTCCCGAGCGTTCCCAAGGGCGGGCATAGGGAGGGCACAGGGATGACATGCCTATGGAAAGCTTTCCCAAGGGTTGCAGATCTGTAGGGACGGCTAGCACATGGCTGCGAAATGCTGCTGCAATGGTGCTCGCCTCCTTGTTGGGGATAGGCACGCAGACTATGAATCTGGTGTAGTGCTCGGTCATGATGAGCACCCTGCTGTTACCAGCCTTGGTCACCCTCCTCGAAGGCCATGCCAAGTCCAGTGACCAACGATACATGAACGACACGATCTCAAGGGGGGACAAACACGCCTCCTCCCTCGCGTAATGAGTCTTCCCGCGCTGGCAGGTCTCGCACTGAGTGACCACTGCCTCCACGTCCTTCTTCAGGTCGGCCCACCAATGGCGCTGCCACAAAAGATGCTGCGTGCGCCTTATTCCCCAATGGCCAGTTCTGGAGTGGTACTCCTTGACCAGTGCAAGACGGTCAGCAGGCTTGGGTATTCTCACCTCTTTGCCCGACAGCGTGACCATGTAGATCTCATCTGTGGCCTCATCCCATCGGTGCCGTGCTGCGCGCCTCTTCACTCGACGGGCTTCATCCTCCGGCAATTTCACGCTGCCATTGGACTTCAGCCATCTGAGGCACCACGCATCGTCGTGCACATCTCGATGCTTGTCGCGGTCAGCCTACTGTTCAGCAACACTGGCCATCAAGTCCACAAATCTGGTGGTACATGCCAGCCTGGGAACCCTCATCTCTTCATCTTTACCAGGCGGACTCCAAGCAGGCACATTAGCGCGTGCTGGTGGAGTTGCGCCCTCCTTCACGAAGTGGTTCTTGTGCCTCTGGCGATACTGCTCAATGGCGTAGAGTTGCCACTCCTTCTTCTTCTTCTTGGTTCCAGCCTTGTGTCGCTGAGCCCCAATTCCCTCTGCACCTCTCTGCCCTTGCGAGCACATCACCTGCAGCTTCTCTTCCCAGTCGCGGTGGCTCATAGTCTTCGCCACCTGCTGAGTGTATGCGTTCGAATTTCCAACCCATTCCGCCAGCAAAGCTTGTCTCTGCTGAAGGTCCGACCTCGCGTGGTCTGCCCAGTTGTTGTCTACAGCGATAGGCTGTCCTGGGGAATTCTCCGCCACTGGGGACTCCTCGCTGTGAGGAAGCCCCTTCCTGCTTGCTTCTGCGACCGACATCAGCAGTTCCATAGCCCTGCGATCCATGGCCAGGCCCAGAATGCTCGCTAATTCTACGTCGTTCAGGCCATCAGCCATGCGTAGTTCATTTGCGCTGTACCCCATGGCTCGCGCCTTCTCGTCGAGGTTCACTTCTCGGGACTCTTCCTCGGTGTCCTCACCGGCAGTGCGCACCACGGTGCCCATTCTCGCTCTTCTGAATGCTCTCGACTCTTGCGTCGCCATGATGCCATGATGGTGGGAAGAGCCCTCAGCGGTTCTCCCACTACGTTCACCACATAGTGAGGCGCGCGGTCTGTTCTTACCACCGGTCTGGGCTGCCAGCCCTTGCATAAGATTGACGATACAACTCGCCCTTCTGGCCTCGCCACCTTGCTCATCACCGAGCGAAACTGGTGGATCTGGAACAGGTTACTCCAGTACGCCCGCAATCGATGTGCGTAGGCGCCTGCTTGTGCTGCATCAAAGGACACTGGTCGGCCAATGACGCTGGCGATGTACGGGAACACTTCGTCCCTGATCTTGGTCCCAGGTCTGTGCGACAACGGGGAAACGTACTCCAGGATATAGCCTGGGGGCCTCTGCTGCTGTAGCTGCTGCAGCGTGGACAGAAGCCGAACTACTTCATAAAATAATTTGCTGTGCCTGCCATCCAGGCCTGTGCGTGAGTGTTCCAGCAGGGGCGAGATCCTGGCATGGAAAACCGCACACCATGACCCACTGGCGCCCTTGAAGAGCTCCTGCTCGTATGAAATCGGCGCTTGTCGTGTCATGCAGATCTTGGGGTAGGGCCCCAAACTCTATCGCACTGGGCGAGATAAGGTCAGGATACCGTCTCAGCAACGCCGTGCACCTGGCTCTGGCCACCGTCTGACTGCTCGACGATATATCTTGATACAAGTATCGATCCACTTTCATTCCATTGCGGAGCAACATCTCTAGGCCAGCACAGAGGCCTCCACATGGCTCATAGCACACCACACCTTCCTCTCGAGCTTGCGAGAAGAACTGCCTGCCCAGCACCCTGGTGTCCACCTTCTCAGGCTTCAAGATGCGTTCGCCTTCAAAGTACTCATTGCTGTACACAGCGGCGGGACTTCCTTCGCCATGCGTGCCTCGTGTGGGTCTCACCAAACTCAGCGCCTTCCCAGCCGCTCTTGCTAGCCTCCCAGAGTCGACCACCAGCTCGGGTAAGTCTGTGTCGAACATGTCCCCGTGATTGCACTCCAATTCCTCTTGATGGTGCAAATCAAATAAGCGATGCACTGGTCCCGTGCCCAGCTGCTCCATGCATGGCGGCCATCTTGCAGTAGTTGGCAACCTGCACCTCTGGCGTCGCCTCTTCCCCTGGGGAAGTGTCTCCAGCTAGCATAAAGCACAAGCTGTCACAGAAGTCCTTCGTGTAAACTTCCCCCACGCCTGCGTGAAGCGCAGTCACCTTCTCCCTCTCATGTCTTGCTCCAGTCTCGTCTGTCGTGGACGGTAGTGGATAGCGAGATGGCACGTCGGCGTTGCTGTTCTTAGCCCCCGGGCGATATTGCACCGTGAAGTCGAACTCCTGCAGGCTGATTGCCCACCGTAGGTGCTGTCCCTGAAGGTCGGCTTTCTCCATCAAGGTGGTGAGTGGCGAGTGGTCAGTCACCAGCGTGAAGTGAACGCCATGCAAGTACTGCCTCAGCGTGCGCACTGCCCACACCACTGCAAGCATCTCACCTTTGAAGCTAGCGTACTGCCTCTCTGTCTTGCTCAAGGAACGACTGATTGCCATGCAGATGTATTCTTTCCCATCGTCGTCCTTCTGGCCCAGCACTGCGCCAATGCCATAGGTACTCCAATCAGTGTACAATATGAGGGGCCTGTCATAATCGATAGGCCTCAGACATCTCCCAGAGCAGAGCGAGTCCTTCAGGTCCTGGAGCGATTGGTCTTGCTCCTTCCCCCAGGCTCCCTTGATATCGGTGATCTCTTTCAATCTTGAGCAGGTCGTTGAGAGGACGGGCCATCTCAGAATAATTCGGCCCCCCTGGCTCACCCACCAAGCCCTTATAGTAGTTCATCATGCCCAAGATGGAACGGAGCCCAGTCTTGTCCTGGGGCCTCGGAAGCTCCTGGATGGCCTTGCACTTTGCTTCCTGCGCGCCAATGGAGTTGTGCCCAATGCGGTAGCCCAGAAAGTCCACCGTGGCTGCACCGAAGGTACTCTTGCCTGCGTGCAGTCTTATGCCAGCGTCTCCCAACGTGCGTAACACCTCCAGGGCACATATCTTATGGGGATTGGCCGGCCCGGGGCCGAGAGCAGCGCCCAAAAAGAGCTCCGGGCCGAAAGCGGGCCGGTCGATTTTTCATCCTTATGTATGAAAAACATTTGAAAATTAGCAAAAACACGTGTTTTTCTTGATTCCGGGCCGAGAGTCATTCTAGGAAGATATGTGCCCTGAACACCTCCTCGACGTCCTTCAGATGCTGCTCATGTGTGGAGTCCGTGTAGACCACTACGTCATCGACGTATGCCACCGTGCAATGCTGCAGGTGACGTAGCTCGTAGTCCATGATCCTCACAAACGCAGACGTTGCTCCAGCAGCCCCAAAAGGCATCGAGGTGTACTGGTACAACTGGTTCTTCCACCAAAACGCCGTCTTGCTCCTGTCCTCTTCCGTGGCCATAGGAATCTGGTGGAAGGCTTTGGTGGCATCCAGCGTCGTCTTGAACCTCGCCTTCGCAACCTTCTGGTAAAGTTCCTCTGGTCGATGCGGCAGAGTGTTGTCCTTGAGAGAGTGTCGGTTGACGCCCCTGAGATCTACGCAGAAGCGTGTCTGGGTCCACAAGCCAGTCTCATGATCCTTCTTGCCAGCCACAACGACATTGCTTGCATGCCTGCAATGTTTGGCCGCGGGCTCTATGAAGCCATACTCCAGCAATTCCTTGCAGTGAATGTCGATGATCTCCTGCTCGCCCGGGCTGTACTTCCTCGGCCTCTGGTAAGCGGCCTTGGACTCGTCAATGAACGGGATGGAGAACGTGTTATGCTCTGCCTTGCCCTTATAGCCTGTCAGGTCGTGAGGGCTGTTGGCGAAAGTGCTCTTGCATCTGCGAAGAACAGCTCGCATTTCCTCCCAGTGCTCCTTCTTGAAGTCAGGATGTCCTCCAAACGTGGCATTGAGCTCCGTGTCGAGCCACGCTGCCTCGTCCTTGGTCACAGTCGTGTCACCCAGAGGCTGAAGCTCGTCCAGCACGGTGTACGGCAAGACCTCATCCTGCTCCGCGACGTTGGCCTCCCAGCCCGGCTCCCATTGCCTCGACGACTGCTGAGCCTCCCAAGAAGTGCAGGGCGACGCACCCCAGGCACTCTGTGTGGGTGGCATGGCACCATGCGCAGGCACACTCTCCGCCAGCTTGCCAGCGACCCACAAGATTCCGCACAAAAGCAGAAAAATCGCAAAATTCTGTTGAACCGCACCGCGGCTACCGGCGGGTTCGAAGCGAAGAAGCACGCCATTACTCTCCACCCCCCGTGCGTTAAGCGAGAACTCCCACCAGCAGCAGTAAAGACCACCAGCGCAAGGACAAACACCAGGTAAGCGGCCTGCGCGACGCGATGCAGCCGAAGATTGTGCCGAAGCTGCGCCCAGCGTGCCGCAAAGCGAGGCTTATCCAACCTGGCCGGCAAAGCGGGCAGGTGTACACGGCCCAGCAAGAAAACTTGGGACCAGCGCAAGGATGGAACAGTCCACCCCCGACCACCTTGGCCGTCACGAACGCCCAGAGGGATGTCCACGGCACGAGAAGTGTGATGGGCCATGTCCTCGGCATGAATACCAGCGCAGACCCATAGCCAGGCGAGGATCACGAGGAGGATGGCCTCAGCGCTACGCGACCAGCACGCCAGGGAAATGACCACCCCCCGAAGGGGCACCACTGTCCAATCTCTCGCACGAACGCGGTGTACTCCGGCATAGACACCCGTAGCGCGTATGATAAGGAGCCCAGCGTACCAAACATAGGCGAGGGCCCACAGGACCCAAACGTCATAGAGCGCACGACGGGGGTAACGTCGAGCAATCGACCACCACATCCGCAGCGAGTCCCAGAGCGAGGCGACGCAGCGCCACCACCATATCTGAAAAGGGCACCACGACAGATGCCACGCCACTGCTTCCAACATCGCCCAAATGGCGACCATGGGCACGGGACCTCGTCCCAGCCACCACCAAACCACTGCACTGCCTGCAAGCGAGATACACGCCCGCAGGACACCCGGCCTCATGCGGACTGCCTGTGCCGGCAGCCCACGGCCACAGCGTCGGTTGCTCAGCAGGGCCGCCCTCCCGCTGCGCCCGGGAAGCCCTGATGAAAACGCGCTCGTCGTCGTTGCGTGTGGTCCTCAAATGTCTCCGTCACAGCACTGCATATTGAATGCGGAGAAGGCGGCGAACGTGGGGAAGGCGGGCACCGTGAGGTGAGGTTGGCCGGCTGCCGGGATGCTTGCGGCGCGGGAACGACACGAGGGGTAGCCCCATGGCGGCCAGCAGGAGGAGCAGATACGCGCGTACCAGTGCTCGCCCTCGGTTCTCGTACAGCCACACTGCCAGACGGCTGGCGCTGCTGACGTGCAGGGCGGTCGCGGACCTCGTCCATATTTCTCGTCCACATCTCGTCCATGTGCTCAGGCCTCACTGCCACGCGAGCGTGAAGCGCGGGCGGCGCAGCCGCTGGAAAAAGGCGCGCCTCAAGGGATTCCAGCGCTTCCCGCACCCAGGGAGCTGCCACTTGCTTGGACCCCCACAGCATCTGCGTGAACTTGCGGCCCCCCCGCATGAGGTACTCATCCGTAAAATGAGTCTGCCATGGCAAACACCGCGTATGATCCTCGAAGATGTAGTAAACCGGTTTGGCGTGCGGGTGCTCCTTGCAGCACAACACATGCGCGGACTGCTGCGCCACGTAAGCGCACAGCGACCCCACAATATTCCTTGCGTGCTGACCCTCACGGCCAAACTGCACCAAGTCGGAATAGGCCGACCCCACCGCCTCCAACAAGTTGGAAGACGCTGTCTGTCCCCCCAGAGGGAGGCGCCAGCCTCGCTGCGCGCAGGAAATCGTCTTGTCGTGCCTTCGTGCGACGCTGCTGGAGATCCCCGGATGTTCACGCAGCTGGAAACCTCGCTCGCTATAGCACACACCCAGCTCATACATGACAGGGCGGTCCCGGCAGCGGTCCGCGCCAAACTTCACCATGAACACAGTGAGGTTGCTGCAGCACTTCAAGGCTTCCACCTCCTCCACAGTCAGAAAATCGTGCGATGAGCGGGCGGACGCGTTCGTGGAATTCCGGACGGCACTCCAATCCGACCCCAACGGGGATGGAGGTGTCCTCGTTGGAGACGGGGACAACTGCGGCGTCCGAGCCGGAGATGGTGGACTCGCAGGTGTGGGAGGCGCATCTCCCGGAGAACGTGATCGGGCACCACGCGGGACTCTGTCTGAGTTTGCCCACGACCCTCGTTGGTCAAAGCAGGTGATGGCGACCTGGCACGAGAAGGGCCAGCGGCCGCACTCGAGGGCCCAGCTGCTACGGCACGAGCGGGTGGAGGCGATGTATCAGGAGGGGATGGCGTCGGCGAGTGCACTGCGCGCGGCGGTGACTTCGATCGTGCCAACCGTTCACGACTGAGGGACCTGGCCCGAGACGGCCCAGCGGTCGCGCGAGACGGTCCCGCCTCTGCAACAGGCGCAGAGGGCCGTGCCGTCGCGCGCTTGGTGACCTGCGTGCTGTGGGGTGGCGGTGGCCTGCGTGCTGCACCTGCTCTAATCGCAGCGTACCCCTCCTGCTCAGAGTTCACAGTCTTTAGCATCCTCCTGCTGTCCCCCAAGCGCAGGTACTCCTGGGCAGCTGCGTTGCTGGCGAACACTCTGTCGGGTCCCCCAAGGCCATCTTCTACCGGGTAAAACTTGGCGTTGGAATCCAGCGGGACCAGCGCCAGGGGCAGCCGTTCCTGGCCATGCCTACACCAATCTTCGTAGATGCCACCAGTGAGGGACTCCATGTCCACTGGGTGAAGGTACCTGCGCAGCTGATATGCCCAGACACCAGTGCTCTCGTACCAATGAGGGAGCTGGAGCTCTTGCAGAAGCTCCTCGCCATTGAACACTGCCGCATGGTCCAACGTGCAGTGCATGAGGTTGAGGTACTGCGTGGCCGTGTTCGGCTGAACGCAAAAGGCCCGCTTCTCCAGGTCCCACATGAGGGTCCCAGTGACCTCACCGCTGGGGTACGTCAGCAGCGCCTGGACCTTGTCCTGCAACTTTTTGATCATGCTGGTGTCGAGCATCGACTCACTCCTTGCGCGGGGCAAGATGACGTTCTGCTTGCCGGCACTGGACGGTATGTGCGTGGAGTAACTGTCGCCAATCGACCACTTGTCACTCCCCTCGTATCAATGCAAATTCTGGTCAATGGCCAGCCAACTAGGAAACTTCAGCTGGTCCCTTGTCACCCACTTCTGCTCACGACACCGGGCGAACTCCACGCAGACATGTTCGTCGGAAGGTCGAGACGGCATGTCTTGGCCGGGGTGAAGGAGGATGCGGCAAAGGCGCGCGATGTTGTGCCTGTCTCGGTACAGCCTCTGTTCCCCCATCTGTAGCTGGGAAGGACATCGCCCTCCCGGTCATCCCAGAACTCTCTGACCCTTCCGCCCTCCCAAGGGATCGGGGTACCGTAGAACTGCTCGAGCAGGCGCTTCGACTCTGCTTGGACGGCAGGCTCCAGCAGCTTCATGGAACTCATTCGGCGACTGTCAAGGGGGCATGTCCACGTGCGACACCGCTGCTGCAGCTCCGAGTGCGAACTGATGCGAGGTCGTGGGAGTTCACCAGGCTCTCCGGGCGAAGGCAAAGGTGATGGCACTGGCGACACGCCACCGTCATCAATATGCTCAGAGCGTACACCAGAAGCGGCTGACCTCTCCTCCCCCGCGCTGGGAGGCTGGTGCGACGGCCACTCGCACACCACATCCTGGCCAAAGATCTCCGTCTTCAAGCACACGGCTGGGTCCACTCGCCTGGGCTGGTTGGGGCGCTTGGGTGGCGTCATGTCCACCAGCGGAAGCATCACCTGGGTGTCCATACCCAGAATAGAGGGCGCATGCGACACAGCCACGCCACTCCCAAGCTTGATGTCAATCATCAGGGAGTTCTTCAACGGCCCAGTGCCGATCAGCAGATCCCAAGAGTTCTCGGGCTCGAACGTCACGAAGGCGTGTAGCCGGTGAAGAGTCATGTGTGGTGTACCCGCAGCCAGTATGACGTCCACGTGGCAGTAATGCGTGAACTTCGTCGGGCTGTTGTCGCACCTGGTGACCTTGGCGCCGGTGCTGGCCTCGTACACCGTGAGCCCCAGCCGCCTTACGACTGCGATGGAGATGATGTTACAGTTGGCGCCGGTGTCCATGAGGATCGCCCGGTAGAGCATGAGCTCACCACCGGATGACACCAACGCCAAGCCCTCATACAGGGTGGCATTCTGCAATTTGCAGATAGGCTGCACCTGTGTCATCAGCAACGCCTGCTCCTCAGTCAGATGCTGCTTCATCTTCTCCCTTAACGAATCATAGGCGCGGGTCTTGATAGTGCCAGCTCGGACGTGCCCATGGTCACTGAAGTCAATCACCCCCAGGTCGCTCACACAGGCAGCGGCTGCACATCGGGCGGCGGCACTGTCGACCACGCCATCGGGCATCTCATCCAGCGGCAACTCTTCGTCCACCTGGTGTCCTGCGCTTTCTGCTGCTGCTGCTTCCTGTTCCACCCCCTGCACAGCTGTGGCGAGCATGTCCTCAAGCTCGTGCTCGTTGACCTCGGTGGGTTGCTCGACCACGTTCCCTGGCTCATTGCCCTTGAGCTCCTCCAGGGCCAGGAGGTTCTCGATGTCCTTCGGAAGGTCTATGGCGCGCTGGGACAGCAAGATCGCAGCAATCTGCGAGCAAGTTCGCATGGAATTGCGGAGGTTGGACGCCAGCAGGTGGAACTTCCTGCTGAGGACGTTGGGAGGGACGGCTCTGGGCACCTGAGCAGCCTTGTCGAACTCCTCCGGCGTCTTAACCTTGAAGCCCTGCATCTGCTGAGTGTTCCCCAGGGCAACTGCAGCCCTGGCCTGGATATCTGGTGCGTGGCTCACACCGGCATGGTCGCTGACACCCAGCCCCTCACCAGTAAGACAATCACACTCGTCCACCTCATACTCCGCTTGCTCGTTGAAGTTGGAGTGATACTCTGCCTCGTCATCACTTGCTTCTGACTGGGCCTGTGCCTCAGTGCTCTTGCCTTTCTTGGCCGGTGCTCCTGTCTGCAAGCCTGGCAGCTCAGCAGCGAGCTTCTCCTTCACCTCGGCGCTGGCTGCCACCTGTTGCTGCTGCTGCTTGGCCTCCGGCAGCTTGAGCCACTCCTTCGTGGTGATCCCCATCTTGTGGTTCTCGAAGCGATGCGCAATGTTGTAGGCGCGCAGCTGGGCGTTCTTGACGTCATTTGGATACCTTGAGTTCTGCCGGTCCCTGTGGAAGTTCGGGGGCACTCGGGCTTCACGACATCCAGTGTAGCAGCGGTCTGGGGTATGAGGCAAGCGCGTGAAGCAATACTCGCACTGGAACTCCTTCGAAGCGTCGGGTGGTGGCACTCTGCCGTAAGTGGGCTTGTGCCGCTCCGCATTGTTCACCTCCCTCGATGGCTTCTTAGCATCATTATATCACCGCCAGGCTGTGCTGGCTCCTTCTTCTTGTTGTCCCTGCGTCTGTCCCCAGTCTTCCGGGCAAGAGCTAGAGCGCCTTATGGAGGCCACCAACTCGACCAGGTCAAGCCCCAGTTGCCTGGCCTCATAGCAAGAGTACACGCAGGTCGTCCTGCGTACGAGTTCCTGCTGTAGCACCAACGCCCATGCTTCGGCATCGTTTTTCAGCTTGTCCTGAACATCCACGATAACCTCCAAGTCCTCCCACGCGACCTCGCTAGGGGCAGGATGGCTGACCCGCAGCTGCTCGGATACACGCTCTCGGTACTCCTTGATACGAAGTCCCTTGATGCATTCCTCGATGTCCTGTCTAACAATGGAGTCCTCCACCATCCTGCCCACGTTGAGCGCTGACTCCCTGCGGCGGCAGCTCTTCACGTAGGCGAGGCCATCTTGCTCGGTGGTCTGCGACTTGGCGACCAACAGGTCCTCCTTCTCCTTGGTGCCCTTCATCAAGAACTTGGCCTCGAGCTCTGCAACGAAAGCCCTCAAGGCCCAGAAATAGTGAGAATCCTCCGTGCCATCTGTCCCTGTGAGACCCTTGGTGGAGGTTCCCTCCTCCTCCCACTCGTCAGACAGTTCACCATCAATATCGCCATCCTCGACCCTTCTGCAGACTGCCCATATCGTCCCTGGCTTCAGCTCATGAAAAGGAGGTTGTGCACAGCGCACGGAGCCCTGGAAAGAGTCCCTGTGAGTGAGGTCCTTCAGGACATGATACGCATGAGAGGCCATGAGGTCATTCTTCATGTATGCAGCGCACTACCAGTCATGGGCGACTGAGGTGGAATGATCATCCCCTGCTAGGAACGAAGGCAGACTGTCCCATAATGATCTGTAATCTGGTCGGGAGTCGATTAGAGCCTTATTTGCCTGTGGGCTGAGCGCATGGAAAGTCGCTGACCTCATATACCTGCGTACCCTGGCCTCATGAGCCCGCTGCATCTTTGCCACCATTTCAACGAAACGCCTGATAAAGAGCGCCCTATCCTCGTTTTTGCCACCAGTGTAGCAAAGCTTTGCGTCAACCTTGTCAGGTGTGTCACTGTCCCCGTCATACTGGTCCATCTCGTCTGAGCTATCGAATGCGAAGAGAAACTGACTGACTGCGGGCGCTGAGGCTGCCACTCCTCCTGAGAGTGCTGCTGCTGCTGCTGCTGCTGCTGCTCTTGCTATCGGTGTAGAGGGGCTGGATTCTGGAGCCGACCCCTCTGTGCTCATATAGCCAGTGTCACGCCTCTGACTATTCCTTTCCCGAGCCAATCGCCGTGCCTCGCGTTCTGTGGACTGGACAGCAGCGACGCCCAACTCCGCTTCACCCTCCGTGATCACGTACTGCGATGATGCTCAACGAGTGGGGCAAAAAGGAGGCGTATCCTTTCTCGACGCAAAGCTCGTTCACCAGCAAGATGCAGGCTTAATTCAGGCTGGTTTAGGCCAGTGCACTGGGTGCCCCTGGATTCACACCGTTCCGAACAAGCAAGGGGGCGAGAAGCGTATAACTAACGCAGGCCCAAGGGTCCAAAAACATGTCTCGACGCTCTGAATCAACAGCAGATGCAGGATATTCGTGTAAGAAAGGCTTAAATAAAGCTGAGCCAGTGTGCTGAACACCCCTGGATTAGCTGAGCCACCGTTCATCAAGAGCACAGAGGCTGTAAAGGAAACTCTGTCTTAACTAAAGTACCAAAAACAGCGCCACTACAGTAATCGCCCATATTTAAGAAAACAGGGATTTTGGGTCAGCCAGCCGTACTCATCGAGTTGGGTACCCCCGCCAGCGTCAGCGTCATAAGAGAACTCGAAGAATAGTAAGCCATTTTCTTTCAATTAGCCAGCTATTTTCTTAAATTTTCATTGATAAACGCTTAAAACGGCCATAATTTCAGGAAAAATCGCCTGCGCGGCGCCAGCACAAAGGTTGCTTATTTCGGGAATTTTCTTAGCCGAAAAAGCCAGCCAGCCGTACTCATCGAGTTGGGTACCCCCCCCAAACGCTGGCTGCTTTCTTAACGTCGGGTTTTCTTAAAAGTGAGTGATTACTGTACGCGAGTGGGGCTAAGCCAGTGTGCTAAGCACCCCTGGATTCGCAACACCACTGCTCATTAAGGGTCCAGAAGTTGCCATGGAAGTTCGTTCTCAGTCCAGTGAGCAAGAGTGCAGGTCGCTACGCAGAGCTGGAGGCTAAGCCAGTGTGCTGAGCACCCCTGGATTCGCAACACCACTGCTGATTAGGAAGGTAACCGGTGTCATGAGGGCCTCACCAGTTGCCAGGTATCGCAGGAGAGCTAGGAGAGTTTTAGCACACATCTGTAGGTGTTCCAAAAATAGCCAACAGCACTCCAGGCTGAGCCAGTACTCAAACCAGGTCTGAATCCACCAGATATCTCTGCCAGAACAGTAGCTAATATGTATAGAGCCGACCCACTTGCTGCCTTCAGAGCTGATGTCACTGCTAATTCTCTTGTGAACACACTACTGCTTCAGGCTTAGGCCAGTACACCAGGGGTGTCCCTGGATTAGCCGTCAGACAGGGTGGCACTGTCAAGGAAACCGTAAGGTGTAAGTCCACTCATACAGGTAGCAACTCACTGCTGATCCGCTTCTAATTAGTCGGCCCAGGCAGATACCGCCGCTAATTAGCTTCTAGGTCGCACACTTGCCTTTCAGATAGGCCAGTACACCAGGGGTGTCCCTGGATTCACTTCAGACAAGGTGGTTAACTAGAGGGACCGCTGGAAAACAACTGCTCATTAAGGTGGTCATTCACCGCTGATCTGCTCTGTCGCTGCTGCCGCCCAAGCTGATGCCGTGCTAATTAGCCTATCAGTGAGGCAAACCTGTCTGCAGTTAGGCCAGTGCACCATGGGTGCCCCTGGATTCACTGTAGGACAAGGTGGTAAAGCTGAGCATATTGCAGGATAACAAGAGGCCGCTCATTAAGCAGTAAATTCAGTGCTGATCCGCTGCCGCCGCCACTGGTGACCTTTTTTCGTGCAAGTACCGCCAAGTATATCAAAGAAGAAGGGTCCGCCAGTGCACCTTGGGTGCCCCTGGAGTCGCCTGACTTCCGAATCCGCTGTCACAAACTGCTGCTAACTTCTCGCCAGAGGGTATTTACTTCCGAATTAACACTGAAATAAAAAGCCGCTCCGCGCAGGACATTATTGTTTTGTAAAAGAATAAAAACAGCAGTAAAATATATTCATCAAAAGATCAATATGATAACCAAAAGTACGAATTATTGTACAAAGCTGTGAGCAGAACTGTTTTAGCACTCTAGCACTGGCACGCGAACAGCCACCTAGCACTTGCGAAGCAAAACAATAATGAGTCCACTAGTCCTGACCTACGGTCAGAGCTTACTTATCTCTCAATTCCCTGTCACATCTCCCAAAACTGTAACGGGCTCTAGCCCTGAAATCTTCATCTGGCCAATGGAAAGTCATTATTCCAAGCCAGCTTTAACAATGTTACCGTTTACCACATTCTGACTGACACGTCAGTGGCAGAGCAGTAACTGTCATATCCTCTTATCACTTCATGGTCACCGGATAATGACCATATCTTCTCTGACAGGTCTACACCTCTCGAGCAGTCATCTTATGCGAGGTCTGTCATACTCGTCATATCTGTCACGTCTGTCACCAGCTGGACAAACCCGGCGCGGCACCATGAGAAGCCGGCGTTCGTTACAAAGTGTTGCAAGTCTACAAGTTTTTATCCCACTCTTAAAGGGCAATACACACCACTACTAGCTTTTTTCAAAGAAAGTTTCAAAGGCCTAAGGCTATTTGATTTCTGCTGCGGACAAGCACCGCGATATGTTTACGACAATCTTGTGTCGTTCAAGCCCAAGACTTGCTTAGCGATCAAAGCGGTCCTTAGCGATCACAAGCCTGCAAAAGGGATAAGAAAACTTGATTTAGCAATAATAGACTGGGAAATTTTCAAACCGAAGATTGACGTAATTGTGTCGTCTTTACCTTATGCCAGAGGTTTGTGCGAACCGTTATTAGCAGCGTGTCTTAATTCAAAGGCGTCCGTGGTTTGCTTGAAACTGTTGCACTCTTTCGAGCGACCAGTGGTGGGAGATAATAGAGCTGAATGTTTTAACAAGTTAGCTTTGAAGATCTTGTTACCCCCTGCGAAATACCCCGGGTATGACCGCAGTTTAGGAGACGTGGAAGCGTGGTACGTTTTTTTAACTCAGAAGAAGCGAAAGAATTGATAGCAAAAAAAAGCCCAAGAGTTCCACACACATCTTTACAAGGGAATGGAAAGCAAGGGCAACGCACCTTTTATTTATGATGGTGAAGCTTTTACCGTGGCCTCTTTCTTGAGTAGAGGAATAATATTGTGGGAATCGCGGAAACAGGCGCAAGCGACTTCCAATTAGCGACTCGCCTAGGTTCAAAGCGTTGTGCGGAGAGCTAGAATCCGTGTTGCATGCTGAAACGTGCAAGCGCGTCGAGAGACGCGACAAAAAGGACGACCGCGATGAACGAGAAGGCGCGGCTCCGAAGGTGGGTTGGAATCTTGGTTGGTGGTTCAACATGGGGAGAACGGCGCAGCAGTGGGGATTCTCCAAGAAGAAGGACGGGACGTCTGCTTTCAGCTTGAAGCATCCTTTTTTCAACAACAGAGGCGTATATCTAGACGACCCTCTAGTTTCGAAGAGCAACCCATATTGAAAGAAGGAAATCTTTATGCTAGCTGGGGAACTATTGAAGTGTATAGATGCGGGTTACCACGGCGTCCACGGGGATTGGTGCCTGTACGTATCGTGCATGATGAGCGACATGTGCGAGGTAGGTAGGCACACAGACAAGCACGACGTATCGCACCAATACAACATATTCCTAGGTAGGTTTGAAAATGCCGTCTACGAGGTTGAGTCGCCGTACAGCGACGAAGTGAAGTGCTTTTCTGAAACGCATAAAGTGTTCAAATCGGACGCAAGGTGCAAGCGTAGGATCAATTCCACTGGTTTTACTGGAGTGCGCTATTGTGTAACGTTTTACAAAATGTACGATCGAACACAGAAGAAGGAAGATCCTATATGTTGGCCGCCAACCTATATCTAAGGAACTTGTATACGTGGGGAGAAGTTGTCTTGAAAGAATTCCGGGCTCAAGCCCCGGGAGTCAACCCGACAAAACTTAGTAGAACTCTCTCCTGTGTCCTTATTAATACAACACCATTCACACCGTAGAGCGGCAAACTTGTCATGCGCCAAGATCATAGTTGCGCAAGAGTTGCAAATCTTGCATAGTGTATTACCTTTTTGCCTGATAGCAATTTGCGAGCCCGCCCAACAATAGTGCGCACTACGATGCTCACGGCATGCAAGCAAGCAAAACCAGTACAAGGCCCTGGATAGGGACTTAGCGTTGAAAGCACGTTTAGACATAAGCACGTTGAGGAACGGTTGAATTATGTCATGCATTTGCCAAGTAGCGACCACGTTATTGTATTGAAAAGGAGGAAACGTTCCCGTAAGCAAGTGTCTTTGGCAAGGAAGGTAGTTGAAGTTCCCTCGAGTTGGAACAAGCTTGCCCCAAGGCATACCCTCCGTGTGTTCAATATACACATACTCGGTTTGAAAGTCCCAGATAGGTGTACGGTCCCTATCTTGACTTTCCCATACCTGTACGGACGCAATATGATTGAACCGAAAGCCACAATTCTCGACATACGTATCAAGCCCTGTACCGTTTAAGGCAGTTAGGTGGAAGAATGGGTGTTCCTTTTTGCGGTGAATGAACACGCGTGGCGTGTCTAGTACAACGACGCCCGCCTTTATCGCAAGAAAGGCACACCCTAGTGTACTTTTTCGGAGGCTTCCTCATGTTTGCAATACCCAAAAATGGGGGGGAAACAGATGATCAGGTGAACATATGGGTGGGGGGAAAATAATACAAACGGTGATAGTAGACGCATGTGCGTGTGACATAAAATCTATTCCCCAGAAATGGTCGGAATTTCTATTCCCCGATTAGCACCAATCTATTCCTCGAAAACCCTTTTTCCTCACCTCTGAAGGCACCGTAATGACAAGCTCAAGCCCCCACCGTAGCGCGCTAGACTCGCGCACCTGGGCCCTTGTCATATGTCTCAATTCTCCTCTCTTCTCAATCTCTTCTTCCGCCAAGGCAGGCACTAGAGGTGCATCCCTCAACTGTCTTGCCATTGCCTTCTGCTCTCGATATTTCTTGCTCAACACGGTGCGGTGTCCTTCATTCCAATGCCCAGGCATGAGGATTCTCACGGCCTCTGAAAGCTTGTCTTGCCTGCCCCAGTCCACCTGGTCTGGCATGTAAAGGAATATGTCATTCTCTTCCAACATCATCTCCCTTGATGAGATAGCCTGCCATGGCTGGAACTTGTTTCCCTTCACCACGCGTCGGGGACCCACGTCCGCTGGCAGCAGGCGCATGTCTGGGGACAGCTTCTCGTTCAACTGCTGCTCCTTCATCCCCAGCCTGTCCGCCAAGACGCAAGAGACCTTAGTCTCCTGGGCCTGCACCTCGGCGTTAGCAGCTTGCATCCTCGTGCCTGAGCACCTAGGACACAGCCACTCGCCTTCTGGTACCTCCGACAATGCTGGGGTAAGGCACCACAGATGGTAACCCTTGTTGCACGTATCGCACAACAACATTTCTGCTTCTCCATCAGCCTTCGTGCATACTTCACACGCAAGATGTCTGCTGGGCACGGCTGCGCTGCAGTCGTACTGATCGCTGGGAACACCAGAGGGAAACCGGTTGACGCTCAGTCTTGCCGGTACAGTGGCGGGAGTTGGTTGGTTGCCGGCAGCCATTCCCCGAAACAGGTACGCCTCGGAGGATGAAAAGGCTGCCCAAATTTGGAGTCCAAGGGGGTCAAATTCGGTCAGCTCGGACTCCAAGGCACTGTCAGAGATGGTCACCCATGAGTACAATGGCAGGCGCCTCTGCTGGGTTCCAGTACGGCTTTCAGCGCAACGCCGCGCTTCATCTACTTGCGTTTTCTCCACTTGCAAAGTGAAAGCTTCACTGTCCTCAATCTCAGTCAGGCGCACAGGAGTATGCACTGTTCCATGCTGCGCCAGGTCTTGGATGTCCACTCCGATGTGCCGCATAGTCATCCAAATCCGATTTGTGTCGGTTATGAAGTGACTGGCGCTTCCGGGCATGGTTGGCAGTCGGTAAGAATATTGGGCCTCAGCGCCATGGCTGAAAGTCACTGAGGAAGAAGAGGACAGGTGATTTCTCAACCAGAAGGAGGCTCCTTCTAAAGTCCAGAGTAGCACGTCTAGACGCCTGTGTCGTGAGTCACCATTGTCTGAAGGCGGGGGCGAGTTCCCTGGTGACGGATGATCAGGATCGGCTGAGTCAGAAGGCGATGAGCCGGTAGCCGGTGGATCAGCTGGTGCCGGTGGATCTGGCTGAAATGGTGCCGGCGCCGGTTGAGCCGGTCCTGGAGCCGGGTGAGCCGGTCCTGGAGCCGGTTGAGCCGGTGCTGGTACCAGCCATGGACCTGATCCAGCTGCTGGCGCCGGTGCACCTGGTAAACCGCTCGCCCATCCTAAGGTGTGCTGGTATGGCGTCATAGGTGGAGCGCCCACCGCTGGTAGACTCGAAATCAGATGAGGATAGCGTTGGAGCACTTGCTGATGTAGATTTTGCATGTACTCTGATACTTCCAACATCATCTGATTCTGCATTAGGGCTGGATGCTGATGGTTCAGTGCTGGGATCGAGGCATCTGCGGGCGTTCTGGCTGAGGCGGGGTCAGAGAAGAGTACTCTGCGCTGTTCTGCCAGTCGCTGCTGGTGCTGTTCCCATCGCTGATGGCGTCTCTCCCGGCGAGAAAGCTGGTTCACGGAGTCTCGGCTCAGAGGTAAGTTTCTGACTGGGATTCGACTGAGGACATCTGCTTGGGAAGGGGGTTCGATGACTGGGAGAGGAGGCGGCTGGTAGGCGGCGAGTCCGATGGCACGCCTGCACGCGAGGTCGGCATAACTGACTGAACTGACTGTACTGACTGGTTGCTCCGTAGCTGTTGAGGTCAGCGAGGTAGTCAGAGGTCTGGACTCGCGGTTCAACAGGGACTCGAGCATAGCCGTATCCGTAGCTGCCTCCGTAGCTGCCTCCGTAGTCGCCTGAGTCAGTGAAGGAGTCAGTGAGGTTGCCTCGCTGTCCATCTCTGACTCAAAAGTCACCGATAACCTTGCCAGAGCGTCACCGATCACCTTATGCTCCGTAGCGATATCCGTAATCGGTGAGGTCAGCGAGTCACCGGTCACCTTCTGCGTAAGCGTTGAGGTCAGCGAGTCACCGATCACCTTCTCCGTAAGCGGTGATGTCAGCGAGTCACCGGTCACCTTATTCTCCGTAGCGATATCCGTAATCGGCGAGGTCAGCGGCTGCCTAGAATATGCTATGCTTATGTGGCGTGGGCCACCTGTCAAGCCGGAGCCACCTGTCCTCCCCGCTGCCCCCACCTCCCCGTTGCTCGTTGAGGAGGGAGTTGGATGCATTGAGTGTGCAGTGGGTTCGCCAGCAATGCTTTGGTTCATGCCCTCTGACCTCCCCGCTGCCCCCACACCCCCTTGGTTAGGGCGCGGAGTCCAGGCGAGAGTCGCACCCTGCTGCTGGCGCGTGCGCCAGTTGGCCACATCGGAGCGGGAAGGGAATTGGCGGAGTCCCTGTTTCTGCTCATTCGCTTCGTTCTGCATGTCCTGCTCAGATGTTGGAAGTTTAACTTCTGCCATTTCTCGCACTGCTATCGGGTCGCGAGATGGTAGGCCAGCAGGTAGATGTTGTCCAGCAGAAGCCGCTCCAGCAGGCTCACCCAGAGGCGCGTTCTCGCTGAAGGGCGTGGGCAGCTGCCCGTGCGGGGAGGTCATCACCGTAGCTCCAGACCAAGTGTGTGGAGTCCTGTAAGATGGCAAAGGGCTTCGCTGTCTCGGAGCTGGAGGACTCAGGTCGCGCGTCCGCGGTGGGCTCCTGCGGCGCGGCGGTGGCGGGGTCCGGTCACGAGCCCGGGGCGGACTTCGCTGGCGCGGAGGTGGAGGGCTCATATCGCGGCTTCCAGGCAGTCGCATGATGCCAGGGGAAGGGGTGGTCATCAGGTTGACATACCGCTGGGGAGTCGCCATCATGTTCCGCCCTGCACCAGGGGTGTCAACAGTCAGCACCCGTGGTGACGCTGCTCTTGCATGACGCAGGGGCGAATTAGGGCGCTGCTTAGGTACCGTTACAGCCTCCTCCATGGGAGGTGTCACACAAGCTGTTCCAGTAGCCAGAACCAGAGGAGTCGTGCTGTGAAACTCAGGGGCCGCAGCTGACAAAGTCGACTTCTTTTTGGGTATCTGGAAGCTCGGCTCACCTGCTGCTGTCGCAGCCTGCGGCGGCTGACCCGGAGAGGGCGCCTTGTAGGTGCCCTTCGCCCCCTTGCCAGTGGCTCTAGTGGCCGCAGCGCCTCTCGTGCTGCGCTGACTGGCCTGTCGTCCTCTCGTACGCCTGGGTGTAGACGTAGGCGACGTTGGAGGTGAGCGCCCCGTGTTAGCGTTCTGCATCATGGTGAATTGAGCGCTGAAAAGTGGAGATATGACCGTTGAGGCAGTCAAATCTGTCCAATTTGGACAAATTCCCCAGAAAACTCAGAAAAACATTTAATTGTCGCAGTGGAAGTCGTGGTGAACAATAAAATATGCTTTCCCGTGTGCAATGCTGTTTCTGGTGGCCAAATTTCGAAAATTGAGTGACAATCGGCAAATTGGGTAAATTCCTGCCGGCCATCCCGAAGCAATCCGGACGAATTGGCTTGTTCTCAGTGGTGGAGACTATTTTTAACCTTCAAAGAATATAAAAAAATGGAAAACTATTCTTCTGGGCTTCAATTTCCTCCTATGTAGTCTGTTGAGCTCAAATTTGTCTAATTTTGCCTCTGTCGTGCCGGTTGGCCATCCCAATTTAAAATGTCGAGATCTGTGAGGACCCAGGTGTCGGGGCCAGGTTCCAAACGAAAAACCCCCATCAAGAAGTGTCAGGAATTTTTTTGTCCACGTTAAAACTGCCTCCGAGGTCCTCCTTTTTCAATCTGGCGAATTGTCCACTTTTCACTCTCGGCTCGGGGCAATTTGGTTGTTAATCCCGGTGACTTGGTGGCGGCTTCAGCTCCCACTTTCTGACCAGTTTGTAAGGAGGCCGCATTACCGGTAATTTGAAAATGGCGGTTGGTAATACCGGGTAATTTACCGGTAATACTTCGCTTGGTATTACCAAAGTATTACCGCCTGCACAAAATAACCTAACTTTTGCCACGGGACTCTAAAATTGATTTTTTCGATTTCTATGGATACCTAATGATCATTAGAATTGTTGGGATGCGTGCTATAGCATATGCGACGCCATGCACGCACATTATAAAGCGACGCATTTTACAGAGAAGTGCAGACAGAAATGAATATGCACGAAAATACCTAACTTTTGCCTCGTGTAACGTTTGCCTCGTGTAACGTTTCGTTGTCATTGGAAGTAAGGGACATGCTGCCGCCTTCAGCTGAGGCTCCCGTGGCCATGATGTCGGCGAATGATTACGATGAAAACTTCGTTAGTGATTTTTCACCGCTAAGCTCTCTACAGAGAATGTTCTCCGCCGATCTGCGGATCTGACATGCACGCAGGTGGTAAGATTCACGGTAATTGAGATCTTACCGGTAATTTATCATGGTAATACCGTATGACCATGGTAAGTTACCGGTAATTTCTTAAGTATGGCAGGTAAGACGATTGGGGGGGTCGGTAATACCGGTAATTTACCTGGTAATTACCGTCCCGGTAATTTACCTGGTAATTACCGTCCCGGTAATTTACCTGGTAATTACCGTCCCGGTAATTTACCAAAAAAATTACCCGGCCTCCTTACCAGTTTGCAGCATAACAGTTTTGGTAAAGCGACTGTATTCATGCAGGGTGAAAGGCAGGGAGCAAAAGGCGCAGGGCAATACCACTTTCAAGTGAAGCCTTCGTGAGCACTTGACTGTATCCGAGCAAGAGCTCAAGGGTCAGTCAGAGGTAAAATCCGCTTCCAATCTTGGGGCACAGGTCCGTTCTCGGCAATTTTACAGTGTACAAAATTGCTATGTTCTGATACCAGTTGAACAAGGCTACAATTAAGCAATTGCAATATCTTTATGGCAGGAAAGATTGACCAGTATTTTAACAGGTTGAGCAACAGCTCCTCCAAATAATTACTTCAAGCTAGCACAGCCTCCACTGGGCAAGAATTCATGTCTCATACTTTCAGGGCGCGCATTCCATATCTCTGATCGATCTGTCCTATGTCGGCTGGCATATCATCATCTGCCACCTATACAAATCCTAATCAGAGAATCTGCATTTGGACAATCCTAATCAAGACAGTTGATTTCATTGTCCCTTGTTGACCTTTGCCTTCTTCCTACGAGGAGCCACGTTCTGCACTTCTTCATCATCACTGTCACTGCCTCGGGTACATTCCAAATAAGCTATGTGCTCAGCTGTCCAACAGGCAGGATATTTCCTGGGTTGCCTCTTCGTCACTTCGGACACCCCATCCAGCATTATTTTCACTCATCGAAGTCAATCCAGTATCTGGCCCAGATGGTTCCTTCGGTTGTACTTGAATAGTCTCCACCACAGAGGCTGGAACATCCTCAGATATGGCCTCAGACTTCTGCTCGGTGATAGGCTGATCCTCTGGCTGAACGGGTGAGGTCGGGGAAATGCCCTTTGGCACCCAGATAAGTTCACCCTTATCATCCATGATCAACTGCAGTCCCAGTCTCTTCAACTTTCGAGCTTCAGCCTGTTCTTCAGCATCGTCAGCTACCAAGTCATCGAACTCGCTGACGTCATCCTCAGTGTCATCATATTCAGGCGAGTCAGGCACCCATTTCGGACTGGCAGTATCCATGTCATGCTTACTGTCCGTGACACCCGCGTCATCATTGTCATCCGAATCTGGTAGCTTCTCCTTACTCCAGGTCACAGCACCTGCACCCGAATCGTCACTGTTCGTAGGCGTCGATTGTACAGACTTACGCCCCTTGTATGGAATTCCGCGATACTCATACTCGTCAGTCACACTCGTCTGATTCCAGTACGCAACGCTGAGCGGTAATGAAAATGGCGCGACCGGCTCCTTCGGTCGAGTGGCGTCTTCCAGAAACCAGCCACCGCCCCTATTACGCTCCCAGCGGCGTAGCGCTCCAGAAGGGTGGACGATAATATGCCGCCAGCTATAATCGAGCCCAGGCTTTCGCTCCCCATAGTACGCAGTCAATGGCTCGGGAGTCCCCTTCCGAGCCCATTGCCATTTCACTGCCCCACTGCGCATAAATACAATATGCCAATCGAATGGCTTGACATGGCCAGTGTTCCCTGGCACATCTTTCGTGACCCAACCGCGAACCTTGCGGAAGTTCTGGGAAACCAGGATAACGTGAACCTCGGAAAACATCTCACTGTGTCCGAGTCCGTGCGCATGGAGATTTGCAGCTTTCTCGACCAGAGCAGCCACCTGAAACATATGGGGGAATGCGGGTACGTGCGACGCGAGTCCCGAGTCCAAGAACTTTATCAAGAGCGCAAGGCAAACCTAGCAGCCGAAAAAAGGGCAAGGACGACGGCTGATGACATCATGGAAGAGTTCCGTGAGATATACGTGAGATACACCAGCGGTTCAAGAGGGGAGGAACCACCGTGCCGACAAAACCCGCGTTTTCCCTCGTCAACCAGCTGCCCAGCAAACGACGAACACGCCGGTATTAACACCTTATACTCATCTTAATTAGCAATGGCTCTAGTCGACTTCTTTACTGAATACATGTTGACATTACATCTGCACCTTATAAACTTTCAATACTACAACTTATTGTCATCGATGACGATATTTCCTTGTTTGATAAATAAAAAATGCCAAACTATTTTGTTCAGCATAATCGTCATCGATGACGAAAGCTTGACGTGTTTGATGCAGGAACCCACGCCGAAGATTGTGAAGTGTAAAAGTGCAACTAAGAAAGGGACGGAAGTCTTTACCTTCAAGGTCGATCCTGATCCGAGTGATGACCCGCTGGATGGTTATTGGAACACTGCCACAAAAGTTGACACCAACCTCTTATTCGACTTTCTTTCGGCTGTGCAAACTCACTCGCCTGACAAAGACGGCTTGCGTAACTCCGTGCTGACCCTGAAGACGGCGAGATACATCTCGAAAGGCACCAAGAAGCTTGTCAGCACACTCACCAAGCTATTCAAGGAGCCCGCCAAGCTTTCGGTTCTGAGTGTTCCCGCGCCCACTCCAATACTCGGGGTGAACGACGAAAAGTTCGGAGTTCATGCACGGACCTTCAAGGTTGGGGGGTATAGGATGGCCGAGAGTGTTGTGACTTTTAGTCACTCAAGGAACAAGCAAGTTTCTTGTAACTGTAAGTTTTTCCAAGACACGATCTCTACTCGTACA
Organism: Cymbomonas tetramitiformis; assembly: GCA_001247695.2. Lineage (NCBI taxonomy): Eukaryota > Viridiplantae > Chlorophyta > Pyramimonadophyceae > Pyramimonadales > Pyramimonadaceae > Cymbomonas > Cymbomonas tetramitiformis. The sequence goes on along the minus strand of LGRX02030755.1, from coordinate 1,242 downwards.
CCGGAATATGGTGTTCACTGGTGCAATCACACCTGCTACGTGTTAATGAAGGCAGGCTTTCTACCCGGACATGCGTACTACTACCAAAGCGGGTTTACCGACAACGAGGTGGAACTGATTCTGACTGCTTTAGAGGTTATGAAGGTGGCCAAGCGTAAGCAAAAGCTCGAACAAGGAGAGTACGCACTCCAGAATGGGAGTTCCCAGAACGCTACATGTGCGGCTTCCTACTCAAGGAGTGGCTGTGTGACAGCGAAAGGCTACACAAACTCTACTATACTACTCCCACTGATAAAAGCGAAATATCGACATTAAAAATGATAAATAATAATGATAGTCACTGTCACCGTGTGTCACGATTTCCGAATGATAATTCTGCGTGCGATCATTGGCCGAAAGGCCGAAGAGCATGGTAATACCATGCAGCTTGCATGGTTCAACCAGCCAACGTGGCATGCACGGACCCCCCAACATACCATGCTACATACCATGCTACATACCATGCTACATATCGCGCTTCGATGATGATACGCATACCATATTTTTCATGATGGCATCATGATTGTGACACCACAAGAGGGCGTCACTATGGGGTCGAGCGAATGCACCGTATGAATGGTGTGGAAGGGCTCTTTGTTGTCCATAGTGTAGTTGGAGGTGACCCATGGGTTGAAGGTGTAGTAGACAGCCTTCGACACCTTGTCCATGCCGAGGATGGAGTTGTTGTTCTTGAAGCTTGCGATCTGAGCTGGAGTGGGCACAGGTAGCCAATCCAGCTTTTGAAAAGTGTAGAGCACACAGCCAATGGTAACCCGCAGGATGTTGCTGATGATAGCATACCTGCGCACGGACCGGAATGTTCAATATATATATATATATATGCCATACTCTTTCCATATACCCGTGGTATGTTGAACACATGTCACATGCATGGTGAGGACAAGTTGATGACATATTGCAAAGATATACGAAAGGCAATCAAACTTGCAAACTCGTGGTGGAGGTCGTACCTGTCCTCCCACTCAACGTTATCGCTATCAATAGTTTTGGGGAACATCGCGCGGACGAGACATCGGGTTTTCTTTTTCCCCGTTGTCCCCGTGTCTAGTGCGATAGAAGACACTTCCGATCTTCACATATTTGCGAACATGACACACTTGCGGGGGATTCATATCGGTCCAGTCGGTCCGTCCAGTCCGTCCAGTCCGTCCAGTCCGTCCAGTCCGTCCAGTTTGGACGGAC
>LGRX02030754.1:0-14318 GCA_001247695.2 Cymbomonas tetramitiformis | reverse complement strand
CCCTCTTTTACCGACAACTCCTTCTGAATAATCAGGCGCAGATACGTGTCCACCTTGTCGAACTCCGCCTCCCCCGCCAAGCCGCCCAAGTTAATCCAGAACGTCATACCCATGGATTTGGCATTGTGGAGAAACTGAGCTTCTTCCACCAAAATGCCTGCCCCTCTAGACAAGCCCGCTCCGTGGTCCCCGCCTCCTCGTTGCACCTCGTCTTCTATCTGTAAGTTAAAAAAACATTTTTTAGCATGTCTTAAAATATAGAAAAGGATGCTTTGGGAGGGAGAGCACTGTTTGAAGCAGAAGTAAAACGTAATTTACCTGTCGATTGGAGGTGCCCTTTTTGCCAGATTTCTTGGCGGGTCCCTTAGCGGGCGAAGATGAGGCCTTGCGCTTTTTGGTCTTCGAAGCCAAAGGGTTTTTCATGCCCTTCAGGTCAAACCTTCTGTAAGCCTCCATGATGCTAACGCAGAGGGCCCACGTCTGCGGCCGGAAATTGGCAATTGTCCAGTGCATGAAGTAGTGGTTGATTTGCACGCCGCCGAGCACTTGATGCTTGGACATCGCTACTTCCTTCACATGCGTCTCCATCGACTGGTTCAAGTGAGACATTACGGGGTACCAATCTGTGACCCGATCGAGGTGAGCGTCGATGTCATCGTTCAGCACCGTCATCGTCACCTCTACCACAGGGTCTCCCTCAGGGTTTTCCTCGTTCTCAAACGTCCCCCGCTTCTCCATGTACTGGAATCCCTTGGGATATTTCTCGGGATCCGGGACTGAAAATCCATGCTCTGATTCGAATTCCGCCATTTTTTTCACCAGCCCTCCGTCCTCGTAATACCCAGGTTGATAAGGGGTACCCCGTTTGGTGTCCTCGGGGACGCTGGCGACGAACTCGGAGATCAACGCTTCTCGGTAAACCTTGTACACGACCCCATGCTTTTCGAAAAGGGTCGAACGGAGCCCTTGCATGAACTGAGTGTTGTCTTTGCCTTTCTGCTTCTGGTCGATCATGTTTTGCATCTCGCCTAAGAACCGAATCATGTCAGGCGTGAGACCGATGTAGATCTTGCTCTCGAAGTACTGGAAGGCTATCTCCGCCGGGATTTCCTCGTGACACTCGTCGGTGGCTTGATAACAGTGCTGGTGCCCAAAAACCTTGCCGCGGTATCCTCCCCTCAGAGCCTTTTTCAGGGAGAATTCGGCACGGGTTTTGACATCGTCGATCGCAACAAGACCCGCATTAAAAGGGGCCCACGGGTTCTCCTTCCTGCTAGACTTGATCTCGTTCACCCAGCCCCTCTCTTGATCCCGGCATGCCTCGTACCCCGTCGCGTGGTACAGGCATTTGATGGGGAGCCGAAACACACTCCCTTGCTCCGCCGCCTCGTCGAAATCCATCGGATTCGGCCACCGGTGCTCCATCTCGATTTGCTTGCACAGCTCAGCTTTCTCCTCATATTCTAACTTTGCTGCATGCTCCACTTTCAGCTTAGCGTGCCACCCATGTGCAGCCTCCTCGGCTGCCTTCCTTGCCTCAGATGGGGTGGCCACTTGAGACATATCCACATTAGCGCCCGCTCTAGTATACGCTCTGGAGCCACCAGGTCCTTCAAGGGCGCGTTGGGCAGCAAGCTCCACTGCCGTTCTCCTGGCAGCCTGGGACAAGACGAAACTGTTCATTAGCTAATAAACGCCTTCCGCCCAGGGACAGGCTCAAGGCGCGCGTTTCGAGGCGGAAAGCGTTCATTAGCTAATGAACGCTCTCCGCCCCGGGACGGGCTCAAGGCGCGCGTTTCGAGGCGAAAAGCGTTCATTAGCGAATGAACGCTCTCCGCCCAGGAACAGGCTCAAGGCGCGCGTTTCGAGGCGGAAAGCGTTCATTAGCTAATGAACGCCTTCCGCCCCGGTGCAGGCTCAGGGCGCGCGTTTCGAGGCCGAATGCGTTCATTAGCTAATGAACGCCTTCCGCCCCGGTCCAGGCTCAGGAAGCGCGTTTCGAGGCGGAAAGCGTTCATTAGCTAATGAACGCCTTCCGCCCCGGTCCAGGCTCAGGGCGCGCGTTTCGAGGCGGAAAGCGTTCATTAGCTAATGAACGCTTTCCGCCCAGGGACAGGCTCAAGGCGCGCAAGGGACGTACCGAAGCGTGTGCAACAGGTATTTCGCCACCAAGGCTGAGGTCATCAGGCACTACCGGTGGCCTCTTGCTTTGCCAGAAAGCAGCTGTAATTGACGCTTTCCACGCCGTGTTTACATAGCTCGCTATATAGAATTCCTTGTTGTATTGTTTTTCTTCTGCTCTGCTTTTCAAATTTTGATAAGCCGTAAGCCGATTCGTGTGCCTAGGACAGCTCAATTCTTCTTCAAAGTTTGCGCTAGCCAGTTCGATTACAGTTTGCTTGTTGTTCTTAAGAGCGACGAAATACAAAATTGGAGTCTGGCCTACCATTGCTGTCCACGCAACGCGTCTATCCGGAACAAGACTACCATCTTCTACAGTCGCAGGAATGTATTGGGGAAAACTGTAAATCATTTCGTCAGCTAGCTCGTTTGGGTCATTTGAGTGAATTATTATTTGCAAGGTGTCTGCAGGATTGTCGGTTTCTAGCGTTCTAACAATGCTCCACTTGTGACCAAGATACAACTTAAAAATATGGAGTTCCCTCAGTACTTCAAATGTTTCTGCTGTCGCCATACTGAAATGAGAAAAATTGGCTGTCAACTGTGGAAGGGGTGTGTGTGAAGAAACTTTGAAAAAGTGATGTAACTTTAGCAAAATTGTAAAAGTCATTTCTGGCGGCTGAAAATGACATGTCAAATATCGATGACAATTTCTTCCAAAAATGACATTTGCTGTCGCTTCCTGATTCGGTCTGTTCAGATCAAGGATATGATTTGAAGATATTCTGGTGTCATTTGCGCTGAAATCGAGAATCGATCGATTCAGTAAGATAGAAATTCTCCGTTGACTCGCAAGTCCATATCATTTTCAGAACGTAAAAAACGGCTTCATAAGCTAATGACGGCTAATTTTGACGAAAATATGTTTTTTATTCCTTTTGATGAGGGTTGCGAGATTATCTGCAAACCGTGTCCGGGAATAGTTATTGAAGACTCCATGGAATTAGAGGCTGACTTTTTCAATCTTGAGCCAATTCCAAGCACAGCCCCGAGCGCAAATACGCAATTGGTTCTTTGGAACGCGCCTTGGACGTCTAGATCGGAAGTTAGCTCTAATTCTTCACGCGTTTCCGGGACACGCGCTTTGCGCGAAATTGACTTACAAGAGATAAAAAGCAGACTAGAATCAGAATTTTCAGAGACAAGTTCAGACTTGCTTAATGAAGAACCTGTTCGGTGCATTAACGGTGAAGTAAACAAGCAGATTGTAACGCGCAAACCGTACGAATCCGACATACGCAAAAATAAATATACAGGCGTAATTAGTATCAAGCAGCGACGTTTGCAGGCTGACAGTATATCAATGGCAGAAACCATTAAGTGCAATTGCAAGTCGTACTGCTGTCTATCTTTCTCATCGGCAGATATTAAGTCCTTTCGCGAAAATATTTTCAGTATGTCGCAAAAAGATAGGAAGGAATACTTCATCAAAGACTTGCTAAAAAACAGCTCACGATCTGAAGACAAATTCGACTTCAAATACTTTTTGGCCAAGAAGCAGGTATGTTTATTTTTGAACTCGTTCATTAGCTAATGAACGGCCTTTGGCCAAAGCGCGACTCACACTTAGACACTTTGGCTGCGGGAACCGTTCATTAGCTAATGAACGGTCTCTGGCCAAAGCGCGACTCACAATTAGACACTTTGGCTGCGGGAACCGTTCAAACAGACTATTGGGGATACGTGAACCACTATGCATGTTTTTAGACGGTGTTTTTCTGTTACTATTCTCGGTTTATAGACGACGGGTGACCTGCCACGTCATCATAACGCGCAGTGTAATGCAGACACGTGGCAGCCACGTAGGTTACGATATGCGTTTATGCGGTACGGTATGCCTTCATTATGCGGTTTGCCATTGTGGTTCGAGTGATCATCGAGCAATCAACGGAGAGAGATATCTTTTTTGGATTGGGTGTGTTCATAAACACAAGCCCCGCGTCAAAAAACGCGGCTATACAACTATCATCACACGGGTATTGTTGCATGAACGGTGTATATTCGTTTAATTACAAGTAGAATGTTTGCTAGTGTTAGTAGTGTTACAATATATATATGTCGCAAAAGCCATAAGTCAGCTGGTCGTACAACATATCATAGCGTTACTATTACATTGCAAAGTACGCAAGTTGCTACCAGGCAAGCGATCTCGAATTAGTTCATTCCACGCCTTTCAGACGCCGGAAAGTAATGGTCTACTAATCTATTAGCTCCCAGTATACTCCGTCTTCGTCGTCCATTGCTTCCTGGCACATGAATATTTCGTAAGAACAACGCATACACGCGAAATGTTCGGTATGCTCATTTATCGCAACAAGATGCGAACCAGCATTAAACCATATGCGAACGTTTGCAGGAAGGTCACAATAATCGCATTTCATGACGAGTTTGCCTGAGCGTGGTCAGTTGTTAGTTGTTAGTGTCAAGCTGGGGTGGCACGATGGTGAGCGTAAGCAGCAAATGAAGGCTAAGTAAGAGGTATTGAGCTTGTATACCTGATCAACTAAGGCAATCGCAACTGATACAGTACTCGTCGAAAGGTGTCGTTTCGTCATTCTGGTACCAACAGACCAATAGGCGTACAACGTCGACTGGAATAACCATTAATCGCGGAGTCATCCACGCTTCACCCCATGCATATTCAGCGCGATCGGGATAGCGTTCCGGCTCTACCAATTCAAAAAACAGATAAAACCGAGTTCGTCGGGTAAAGCGCCACATAGCCCATATCAGATCATGCCTGTGAGGCATCGGCGGGCGGCGGAAAGGGCGGTTTGCCATCGTTCTCAAAGTCCACTGGTGCAAATTGCATTCGGGGCATGGTCGGTGCTCCATCTCATGGCGATTAATGGCATCTACATCGATACTGGCACGATTCCGATGCACACCAAACCTTAACACTGAAGGCATCACGAGTTTGTAGAGGCGCGTCGCTCACTCTCTGGTAGGAGGTGGCAGGGGTGGCACGATGGTGAGCGTAAGCAGCAAATGAAGGCTAAGTAAGATGAATTGAGCTTTTATACCTTAGTCGGAGTCGGAGTCGGACAGCAACTGTGGGACTTCGGTATCCTGCCAGAACTCGCAATCCGCGCCAATCTTGGGCCAACATTTGTCCGCGCCAATCTTATCTTGGCCAATCTTATCTTGGCCAATCTTGTGATTGTTGGTTTCATCCTATTGGTTTGCGGCATTCACCTTGAGAGGCCCAAGCCCTCCTTGGCAATCTTTAAATCGCTTGAGGCCTTTAGGAGGATCATTTTCCATTTCTTCCTGGAAGACACACCGCTTCATCTTTGCATTATCAAGAATGGCGGATACCCATTACGTCCTGTTTGGGATTGTTCTTCCTTACATTCGGGAAATGCGTCAACTGCGTGAGGAATACTTTGTGCAGGCATGGGTCGAAGAACGTTTCTTGTGGGCGTTGGAAGAACAAGTTTTGACGTTTTCGGGCATGTTTGGTGATGTTTGGATGCCTGTAACTTTGGCTCACTATTTCTATGAATTACGTGATCTGCTCGAAGTCGATTGGGGGGATGTTCGTGATTGGGGAAATTTCTTGCAGATATTCCCTACCTCCAATTTTGAAGCCCCATATTACGATGATGAAGGGTTCCATTGGCAAGGACCTGGCATGTCAAACAACTTCAGATTCCGGCTAGACTACATCGATTTCGACGACTTCGCAAAACGGTGGCTTCGTGAATATCATTGGGCCTGGTACAACGGCTTTTACAACGAGCATGCAGATCCTCAATGGATCTACCCGTCGCGGTACGAGTTGTCTATGAGGCCTGCCTGCAGTCGATGCCGACGCATTGATATGGATCTTACCCGTATTGGCGACGGGTACATCTGCACTGACCTTGTCGACTGTCGGCGGATGACTCGTCTTGATTTGAATTGATGGTCGAATCTCAATCGGTGGCTTTAGCCACCACCCATCTATTCTAGAAAACAATTCTTCTCGATGCGGGCAACAAAAATATCATAAGTCACGTGTATGGTACAAGCAATGGTATAAGAACCCCGATCTTCACATTTTTAATAATCATTGTATGTTACATTATTACACAGTGGTTGTATTCCACAGTGGTTGTATTACACAGTGGTTACATTCCATGTGTATTCTATTCAATTGTGCATTATGACTAATCGTGGCTAATCGTGCAGGGATCCCGCCGACGGATCCGAATCGGTTGAGTCGTCCAAATGATGGCCCCATTCCGAATCTGTGTCCTCGTCAGCTATTTCAAGCTCAATCACACTATCGCAAGCCTCCCGATCGACACAGATGTAGCGGTGTGGCATATCAGTTTCTCGGTCATCATTGCAACGTTCAAGAACTGTCATTCGAGAACCGCAATCATGGCAACACGCCCAGGTGTATAAGCGAGCATAAAATAGATTGCCATCTCCATCATAGGTAACTTGATTGCGAAACCAGCCGGTGTACCAGGCCCAATGGTGATCGACCAACCACCTACGCCGGAGTTCGGTTAAATCGCGATAGTGCATACCGCAAATCCAACGAGACCAGTTGCGAAAATAGGACGCCTCGCCGCGAAAGACATGTAAGTGCCTATAGCGAGACTGTCGAGCATATACATCGTCATCCTGCATTTCCACTGACCACACGTCAGGTCCACCAAAGTATATCGCAAGCGTTACAGGGAACACTGCCCGTCTTCTGACTTGATTTGTGGTAAAGGGGTACGCAAAATAGCGCGGCGAACGTTCACGTGATTCAAGAGCCCATGAAGCTGAGTGTCCATCTCCAACGCAAAAAGTTACCAGCTCTGAAAGCGATGCCGGTGAGCCGATATAAAACATCTCTCGCTCTCTATCTCCCTTTCTCCTTCGCTCTCCGTCTTAGGTCACAAAATTGATATATGTATTCAAATACTGAGAATTGATTTGCTTTTGTGTTGTGAGAAGGTTCCGATGGTAGCAAGCCTGCATCTGAGGTGCAAACGCAACCTCCAGTTGGAGGTGGACACGATACGGGTCGTACACAACCATTTCCAATAATGACTACACCTCCTTCACTTCTAACTTCACCTTCGCCTGCTCAAAGCACTCGAGCTGCTCGAAGACTCTCTGCAGCAAGCCCTGCTGCAGGGCCATCAGGGGCAAGCCCTGCTGCAGGGCCATCGGCGGCAAGCCCTGCTGCAGGGCCATCAGGGGCAAACCCTGCTGCAGGGACATCAGAGGCAAACCCTTCTCCAGGGCCATCAGGGGCAAACCCTGCTGCAGGGCCATCAGGGGCAAGCCCTGCTGGAGGGCCATCAGGGGCAAACCCTTCTCCAGGGCCCTCAGGGGCAAGCCCTGCTGCAGGGCCATCAGGGGCAAACCGTCTCCCATCAGCGGGCCCTGTATCTCCTGCAGCTGGAACTCCGCAGCGGCAACCTGCTGCATTCATCATGGATCAGGATGCTGAGGCGATTGTTTCCCCTTCAAAGACTCCGAAGACCGCCGAAGAAACCGAGGCAGAGGAGCAAAAAAAACAGGCTGTCATTCGCAAGTATGCATCTTCCCTCCTGAGATTTTCTTATACCACCATTGCTTTTTTTGATGGTGTATGTGCATTACTAAAACCAAGTATACGTTGCTTCTGTGGGCCATCAGGACAATCGATGACATGCATAAGTTGGTCGACCATAATAATCCATGTGCGACATCGTGGAAAATCCCCATCCTGTACATCGATGATGCAGAAGGAGCGTATCGCCCTCGACCACTGGACGAACATCACGCCCAGGCTATTGCCGAAATGATGTACTGTAACCCACACACCGGTTCGGGATCTCCAGCCCTGATTTCCGTCAAGACGAAACCCACCCAGCCGTGCATAAAAGGCTTCCCTGGATGAAGAACTTGATTAGAGTTCTCGGTGAGGAGGAGAATGCGGATAGTGATGTCGTCGATAAGCAGTTCGTGGCTTCTTGCCGAACCAACACCTGGGAATATGCCCCTGTACACTCGTCGAAATTCGCCAATAACTCCGAGGGAAAAAGAATTAACAAACACCAGAAGCCGCTGAAGCTCATCCACGACCTCATCAATATCCATATGCGAGGTCCTGAGTTAGAGGGGGAAGCGAGGGGGAAATCTGCGTACGAGGGGGTGTTACCTCTTCATCACGATTATCACTTCATCTTGGATGCGTGCTGCGGTTCGGGGACCACTTCGGTAGCCGCCAACATGTTGGGATTGGGTTCCGTCGCTTTCGATAGGTAAGCATTCATGTCTACATCCATTTTTTTTTGAAAAAATACTTTGTATATCGGTTTTAACAAGTGCTGGTGTCTTGGATGCAGGGAGCAAGGTATGGTCGACTCAGCGAAAGAGCGCATTAGGTTTCCTGATGGATTTTTTTCTTTGGCCGACGAAGTGTTGAGCAAGCAGGAATACGACGAGGTGAAAAGGCAGAGAGAGGCACATCGTAAAGAGCAAGAAAAGGTCGAGAAGGAGCGGGGGAAGAAGACGGCGGTCGAAATGAGGGAAACGGAAACGGCCGCCAAGCAGCAGGAGGCCGAGGCCGCCAAGGCCGCCAAGAAACAGCAGGAAGATGCCGAGAAGGCCGCCAAGAAACAGAAGGCCGAGACCGAGAAGGCCGCCGAGAAAGAGAAGGCCGAGGCCGAGAAGAGAAGGCCGAGGCCGAGAAGGCCGCCAAGAAACAGAAGGGAGGCCGCCAAGAAAGAGAAGGCCGAGACCGAGAAGGCCGCCAAGCAACAGGCAGCCGCCGCGGCGGGGCCTATACCTAAGCGGCCAGCACCTAAGGCACAAGGCGGAAAGTCGGAATCCGATGCTCAGGCCAAGAGACGTAGACGGTAAAGCTCGCTAGGCAATGATGATTCCCTGGTGGGACATGGTGCTAGCACCTAGGTCAATATTTGTTGATAGTCTTAATAACCTATTGTCTCAGTGCAGAAGTACGCTGATGAAACACGTATGGTATATCTTGATATGACAATTGTAAATAAAGTATATTCTCCAAAGGTATGGGCGACATATGTTGTTGTGGAACCGATGTCCTTTATGGAGCGGGTGACATGCCTCCGCTTTCATTGTGATTGCCTGAAAATCATACTTCAGAGGTTGCTTTCATAGAATGATTGGCAATGCAGACAGGATAATCATGGACTTCGCAGACACGCCTTCGTCGCAAAATAATAGTAGATATGTACTTGTAGGTCCTTCGATCCGAGCGGACTAGTACCGGGTATCTGATAGGCTAATAATTCGGCAGGTCCAAGACTTTCCAAGATCATAAGCTCTATTTCTTGCCTAAACTACTCATTTGCCCCCTTTTCCCGTCAGCGACGCACCTGCTTCTACTTCTACCATAGTCATGCCATCCAAGCGGCAGTCTGTTTTCACATACATCGACCAGTTTGCCAAAAATCACGGGGAGTCTTACCCATGCAGCAGTACAGTTCTTCTTCCGCCGGGTATGACTATCCAAAAGTTGTGGCAGAAATACAATACACAATGCGTCGACGGCGAAGGCATGGAATGCTCACTCAGCCTTTTTCGTCGTGTGTTCAGAGAGGAGCTTAGCTCTTGGGTCAAGTTCCGTCGGATGAATTGATGCTATATAGCGACAGCATTATACAATCAGTCATTGAGCAAATTGACTTATCGTTGGAACACCGTTAAATATGATTGTATTCGAACATATTTTGAATGAAATTGTTATCGACGTTTCACATTTCCAATGTTGTGACATGCTATGTTTGTGACATGCGGGCCTTCGATCCGACCCACCTGAAAGAGGTCATTTGATTGGCCAACTGAAATCACGACGGCCACACTACTGAGATATCTAAGCACCTACCTTGTCCTCACAAATCACTTTTCAGCTTGGCACTTTTCTTTCTTCACCTGCCACCTCATCCAACCATGCCATCCAAGCGAGAATGTATTGTTGCCTATGTTCTTGGCATGTACGCAACATGCCCTACTGCCCCCAGAATGAGAATGAGGAATTTTGACTATCTTCCTCATGGTATGACTGTTCGAATGTTGTGGAGGAACTACAATGAATGTTATATGTGCAGGAATGCGGAAGGCAACAAATGCACGTTGGGGTATTTTCGATGTGTGTTTCGAAACGACCTTACCTTTCGGTTCAAGTTCCGACAGGTTCAGCCGTAACGTTACCGTCAACGAAATCACGGCGGCTACGAGTCAGAATGTTATCTTGATTCCACTTTGATTTCGAGTAAGACTTAGGATTGCAACCTCCCGAGGGTTAGAGTTTCGACTACTTTTCGATAAGAATAGTATACTTAAACATATGTTAACAATGTGGTAGAAGTGTATAATGTTCATTCGTCAATGGCTTGTGTTTCTTGCCGATATGCTGATGTGCCTGTGTATGGGGTTTTCTGCCTCGGTTGTGTTTTTGTCTTTCGGCGACTAAGTGATCCCGCATGTGCGAGATATACGAATTTGATTGGATCAAAAGTACACTACTCTTGCACGACCCGCGGTCCACTCACGACCAGGTACAAAAGCTCTTGCCCGACCCTTGAAGATTCATTTCCCCTTGTTTCTTCTAACATACGCACCTTCAACCATACCTTCAAACATCTGCTGCTTACCTTGAAAGCATCGCCATCTGCAGGTATTATAGTGTGGCGCTTGCGATTACATAACACGCTACCTCCGATATGAATGCACCTCATTTCCCTGCAGACTTACCTGTTCAGCTTGAACGACTGCACATAGAATCCGAAAAATGTCGTGTGTGCCAATCCTGGAATTTGTTTCTAATTCGCGAGGAACTGCTCGTCGATCCTGCGCAGCATCCTAGATATGACATGACTAGACATGACCCCGCTTACGCGAAGTGGAGGTTTATCCGCAAAACGCGGGAAACATGGTATTTTCAACTGTTGGATGAGCATGTATACCCCGACGAGCAAGGCGTCGCTGACATGGGAACCCCAGTGACAATGCCGGTTCCCACGGACTATATTCCCGAGTTGATCTCCGGTGCCTCTCCCGAGAATGATGATGATGGAAAGTGGTGCAACTGCCGTTAGGAAACATATACGCTTGTGTACAGTCTTTATTTTATATTTGCAAGTTCACATTAGATACTTACACTAATGTATTATTCTGCTAGCTTAATACACCAACACTTACCCTTATTTATGTGCTCCTAGACATCCTAGACAATTATTTGGTGTGTATAGATTGAATTTGTATGATGATATAGATTTGTGTATCATATGCTAGTACCCATCTCAGTTGCAACTTGTTTTCTGGGAATTGAAGCATCCGAATATGCACATCCATAAACGTGTACCGTGCATACTGACCTAAATTGCACATGGATGTACCCATATTTGCATACGGGAATCGGCGACTAAGTGATCCCGCATGTGCGAGATATACGAATTTGATTGGACCAAAAGTACACTACTCTTGAACGACCCGCGGTCCACTCACGACCAGGTACAAAAGCTCTTGCCCGACCCTTGAAGATTCATTTCCCCTTGTTTCTTCTAACATACGCACCTCCAACCATACCTTCAATCATCTGCTACTTACCTTGAAGGCATTGCCATCTGCAGGTATTATAGCTCCACATTTATCCTCACAATATATATATATTTTCGACTTTTGCTATGGGTTTCGCACGACTTTCGCTTCAACTGCTAATCACCTTGCAAGCATTGTTATCTACAGGTATAAAATCCTGCAACATCGTGGCCACGTTATGCCTTCAATTCTACGATTCGGAGTTTATGGGACACGCGATCGTGATGAAGACGCTGCAGACGCTATCAGTAAACATGGAATGGTCCACCTGCGATGTCCTCAATGCAATGTAGACCGCTGGATGATATGTAAGTTCTTAAACACCCTCGAGGACAGACATACGGGACACCGACAGGACTTAGGGATCGTTTGGTGGCGCTACACCCGGAGAATTCGGAAATACATGTTTTTTGACCTTCAAGAACCGGAACTTTATCCCGACCAGAGCCCAATAGGGAACGAATGGGTTACCCCAAGGACACTGGTCATTCCAATCGACGTCACTTGGGCGCTTATTATGACGCGGCATCAACGAGATGAAGAGGAAATCGACCTATATTGCGTGCGATGCAATTGCCTTGACCAATAAAGCTCTGCCATTTATGTTCTCCGATAGAGCGTCAACATTGCGGTCAACGTTACCTCGCTATCGAGGGAATTAAAACCTACAAGTGCCGCAAATAATTGTGGATTGAAGATATAGATTCCAATGTATCAGCAATATAGTAGCCTTAGCACTGTGAAATGATCGAAATCTCTTGCCTAGAAGACATCATAGACAAATATTTGGTGTATTTTGAATAAATTTGTATGATGATATAGATTTGTGTATCATATGCTAGTACCCATCTCAGTTGCAACTTATTTTACGGGAATTGAAGCACCTGAATACGCACATTCATAAACGTGCACCGTGCATGCTGGCCTAAATTGCACATGGATGTACCCATATTTGCATACTTGTACATGATATGCACGCATATGAGCAAAAATGCAACAAAAAAATCTACCGGGACTCGCCGAGTACGAAAGCATCATGCACAAATAAATAATTCGAGTAATATTTTGTAATAAAAATTGCGGGACGACTTACGTGTCGCTTACGTGTCGCTTACGTGGCACATTTCAGATGACGTGGCAATAAATTTTAGACGACGAAAATTGTGTCAAAATGAAGGTTTTTAGACGACGATCGAGATTCATTTATTCCCAATAGTCCGTTTTCATTAGCTAATGAACGGTCTCTGGCCAAAGCGCGACTCACAATTAGACACTTTGGCTGCGGGAACCGTTCATTAGCTAATGAACGGTCTCTGGCCAAAGCGCGACTCACAATTAGACACTTTGGCTGCGGGAACCGTTCATTAGCTAATGAACGGTCTCTGGCCAAAGCGCGATTCACAATTAGACACTTTGGCTGCGGGAACCGTTCATTAGCTAATGAACGGTCTCTGGCCAACGCGCGACTCACAATTAGACACTTTGGCTGCGGGAACCGTTCATTAGCTAATGAACGGTCCCTGGCCAAAGCGCGACTCACAATTAGACACTTTGGCTGCGGGAACCGTTCATTAGCTAATGAACGGTCTCTGGCCAAAGCGAAATTTTTCTTGGACCTTGTGATAGATTGTGTAATATTGATCAGCACAGGAATGTGGAATATTGTATGATAAATTTCTAAATTTACGATGTGTACATATTCGCGACATTGGTCGAGTTGGTACGGCGCTAGGCTATGAACCTCGCACTCGTGGGTTCGATTCCCACTGAGGGTCTAGGTTGCGCAGATTTAAGGCGTGGTTTGGAGAGTGCTGACATGCGACGGCCGTCCCGCCTGCAGACGTGCAGTGTTGGGTGTCTCCCAAGCGTCTTAAATTGGCATGACCTACCAAAACCCTTATGCTTTTTTTGGATAATGTGTTAATAATTTTTGAGTGACGGTGTCTTTTTTTTGTAACAGGTGTGCTTTAAGTTCTACTATATGGCTTACGGCATCAGCTACGGGTATCTTCAAGACTGTCGAACACGCGTGCTCGAGGGCCGACACACGTTTGTTCATGGATTGACGTACGAGGAGGACAACCGCAAGGTTTCCCTGAAACGCGAGTCGGTCGTCGCATGGCTCGAAAAATACGCGGACGAATACGGACAACCCCAACCTCACAAACCCGAGAAGCACCTTTCAGATGGATTGACCATCGAAGAGCTGTGGGACGAGTACCTTCAGAGCTTGGGTGAGAGTGAGGAGAGCAAAAAACTCTCTCTCAGTTACTGGTACAAAATATTTGAAGAAGATTGCAGCAAGTGGCTAAAGATTCCATCGGTGAACCGATTTTCTCACTGCGATGTTTGCGCGTCCTTCAAGTTATTGAAGGAAGGCTTAACCAAATCTCAAAAAAGGTGAATATTCATGAATAGCTTTGTGATGTGTTTATATGTTTATGTAATTTGTTCACTGACCCGAATTTGTGTATCATGCACAGGGCAATACAACGGGCCTCTCAACAAACATCTGGCAATCGCACGAGCGGAGCGCCAGAAGTTCTACAAACATGGTCGTAAAGCGAATATGGCCAAGAGCA